>JAFBJQ010000516.1:146069-190636 GCA_016785345.1 Trinectes maculatus | reverse complement strand
CACACACACACACACACACACACACACACACACACACACACACACGCACACACACGCACACACTTGTCAGCTCATTCAAGAGCAAGAGAATTTAAAATACACTTTTGATTATTCATTGATTTTAATGATTATTATTTTGTCCACCAAACAACAGTTCAAATAGAGAAAAAGCAGAACAATCTTGTGCTTTTGAAACTGAATCCAACACTTACTGTTTCTCAGCAACTCAAAAAAAAGGACGATTTAGGGAATGATTGCATGATTGGTTGTCAGTCAACTGAAACTGAGGAATCAAATCTTGAGAGAGTGGTTAAAGTGATTATGTGTGTGTGTGTGTGTGTGTGTGTGTGTGTGTGTGTGTGTGTGTGTGTGTGTGTGTGTGTGTGTGTGAGCAGCAGAGAACATCTGCGGAGCAACACAGATCCAAACTCTCGCCACTGGGAGACATTGACCATGGACATATGGATGAACCCGAGCTTTCTAATGAGGCCAAATAATGATTGATGCGAGGCAGTCGCTCGCTGCACAACAGTCCATGCATCCCCAAATACACCAGAGAGACTCTTTTGCAGCCAAATGAGCAAATAAAGCATAATTTTATTATCACTGACAATCAAATGATCCTGCTAGACTCATTTGTAGCGGGTGCAGACAGTTAGTGACTTTCTGTTTTGTTTTATCTGTCATTGGGAAGGAAAGGAGCATTAATAAGAAAGATGATATCCAGCGTGTGTCATTGAAACATTTCAGATGAGCAAATGCAATGCATCCTTCCCCCCCCCATTTTTATTATCTTTTTTTTTATTATTATGATATTTATTATTTGGCAGAGTGCTGAGTAAGAGGATGATGAAAATGGTGTAAGGGCAGTAGCAATCTTTAACTTATAAAACCCAACAAAATATACGATCCAGCAGCTTTACCGACTTCACAGTAATGCTGTCATATATAATACATTGTTGCCTCAAACAGTAATTTGTCGACAGTTTTTTTTTTTTTTTATTAACGGAGACATTTGCCACTGTGGTAGACTTGCATCTGTTCTGTAATGATGTGTGATCTGATATTGAAAACCAGAACAGTGGGGATGCAAACAGTTAATGCAATGATGCAACTTTGGATATCAGTGCTCATGGCTGCAACCACCCCCACCCCCCCCCCCCCCCCCCACCCCCCACAGTGTTTGCTTCATGCTGCAGGTGCAACGCAAAATAGACCTCGCTCATATTTAACAGTTTCTGAAGCACATTCGGATGCAATTAGACAATAAATAAATAATGGATGAGATCAAATGTGGGTAACAGCTGAGATTTAGTGGAGATTCTTCCCAGGTGATCAAACCAGTGATTCAGACTATGCTCTACCTTGTCAAAGCAAAGTCCAGTTGTATAGGTGCTGTGTCAGGTAGCTTCCCATATTGGCTGCCATGCATCAGCTCACACCTTTTGGCTTTACCCTGCTGCATATAGTTAGCTAGTTGTAGGGGTGTGTTGGGAATCTGTTTAATTCTCTCATTTTAAACTGACTAAGAGGATCTGTCATGATGAGCTGTGCCACTTTGCCATGAGAAAACCTGTTCTTGCCCGTTTTACAACCATGTCACCAGGTGGGTCAGCGCCCTTGCTCACTGGCAAATGAGCAGACACAGCGAACATTCGCCACCACCTGTGCACTCACCTTGATTCCTGTATATAGGGCAGCATGTGCCTTAGGAGACCAGGGCCAACTCACCAATCTGTCTGCATGCTTGATAGGAAAAGCAGCTTTAAGAAACTTTCCTCCTGCAGCTTTTCTCCCATCACTGCCGACGTCCTACAGTAGATTGTTGCTGAAAGAAAACGCCGTCCATTTT
This sequence comes from Trinectes maculatus, assembly GCA_016785345.1. Lineage (NCBI taxonomy): Eukaryota > Metazoa > Chordata > Actinopteri > Pleuronectiformes > Achiridae > Trinectes > Trinectes maculatus. Next base: position 188,784 of record JAFBJQ010000516.1, on the reverse strand, counting down.
TACTCTGCAGTTTTGCTAAATGACTGGGAGGGCGCTGTGTCGATTGTCCGTACAGCTGCGTTCACAGTGCGACTTTGTGGGGACCATGCTTCACATGCACCCTGTATCTAATCCTGCACCTTTGTGTGTCTGCATCCCTGCACTTTACCCTGCAGTCCCCATGGTCACTAAAGGTGGCTTAATTACTCACGTGCAGCATCTACACTCACACACAGGCCCGTCCTGCCTCAGTTGTATTTACACAGGAGGCTGCTCAGTTTCAGGGGAAATCACTTTCCTGGTGTCTGTTGAGCTTTATTGTGCTGTGTTGTGTTGTTTGTGCGACGTCCCCTCTGACTCCTGACTGACAACTGCAGAGCGGAGATTTCTCCACAGACACACAGCTTCCAGCTGACGTGCTGCTCGCTTTAGCTGCTCGTGCGTCCCAGTACCTCGTCCAGTACAAACACAAGGTCGGTTTTGCATGGCCCCATTTGGCCCACTTGATTTGACAGTGTATACAATACATATGTTTACCTGTGTAATGTAATTAGTAATGTAACTTTAAGCTTCCTGAGTGGGTTTGTAATGAATTTGTCCTGTGGCAGCTGCAGTGTGTGAATCTGTATTAACAGCCACCTTGATATTCTGTAAACATTAACATAGCTAGTATAAAGTGTGTCACTGAGTTAATTATCCCTGCTGTGCTGTAGTTTGCAGTATTTCATCATCTTTTAGTAGGTGAGTGTGATGATTATGGTGTGTGCCAGTGGTTAGTCATATCCGAGCCCTTTAATTAATTAATAATCAAGCCCCTCTTTTCTTACACGCGCTACTGTTTACCCCCCCCCCCCCATAATGCATATCATCCCGCTCCTTTTCCCCCCCCCCCCCCCCCCCCATAATGCATATCATCCATACATACAGTATATCCATCAATACATTGTATGTATGTTGTGAAATGTAAATAAGGAGCATCGTCGTGGCGATGCGAACCTTGCATGCACTCACTGTAATAATGTAATTTTATAATTACGTCATTGTGATGTTGTTGATACCATATGATTACTAATGGTTCATCCATAGAAATCTGTGGGTCATGTAACTAATCTCATGTCACTGATTGTACACTGTAAAGCATCATTCAGTGCCATTGTTTTCTGACTCTATGGTGTTGTTCTGATGGTGGTGGTCTTTTTATCTACAGAAGCTTAAGTTTGTGTCTATAGTGCATCACGATACAAATATATGTGAAAAATACACAATTTGAACCATGGATTTTCTGATTTTATTTTGTGAATCCATGACGATGAAGAATATTTTTTGGTCAATATAAGCTTCAGGGTTTTTTTTTATTTATTTTTTTTACCTTGACCCTTGGTTGATCCACTCTAAAAATTAATAATCTGACGATACTCTGCTGAGTAATACTCACACCAAGTTTGTCGAAAAATCACACACACACTGAGTGAAGGAGAGGGAGAGAGACTTGAAAAGAATGGAAGAAAGAGCACCATGTTTACCTAGGATGGGAAATTTTCATAGATTTGTTGTGAAATAGCTCACCGTAAAATTTAATGAATATAACATTTTAAATATATCTTTAAAAATGCATTTAAAAATACATAATCTATATATATATATATATATATATATATATAACAATGTCATACAGAACTTTGATAACAAATGCAATCCAAATTGTGTGGTGTGATATACAGTATGCCCCTTTTAAACCTTAAAATAAATAACAGTATAATATAAATAAAACCATTTCGATGGTGTCCCCCATTGCCCTGCACTCAGATTACCTTTTAAAAACACACTGTCACATCAGTATTATTCTTGAAGCGAAGCTCATTGTACTGAAGATCTAACAGAAACAGTGAAGGTCATATTTCATTTGTTTTTTCCAAATTTTAAGTGGCTCTGATTTTGAAGATTTGCGATGTCCCCATGTCGTAAATAAAGGGACTAACCGCAGATTTATTTGTACCATGCTAATACGCTTACAGTTTTATCTTCCTTTGATGACGGGCACCAGAAAGTATTTCCACTACTGCTTTATGTGTTCGACAAAACACCCAAAGCCAAACATTTTCTAATTAGCTCTTATTATTTAGAAATTTAGTGCAGTCAGTGTCTCCAGGGGACGAGTGCTACTGTCTTCAGTCAAACAATGTTTTTGAATTAGTATTTTTAATTGTCTGCTGAACGAGGTTCAAATCCCTTGCATTGACAATTGAGAGGAAGCTGCTTCGCACCAGAAAAACAAATCACATGACCAAGACCAAGACGAATGATGAGTGCCCGAGTGTGCACACACATAATTCTGTATGTGTTAATGCACAGGTGGTATAGGACATCTGTCAGGCTGTGATTACACCTGTGATTGCTGCTAGTCACGTAATCATCAGCACCTCGATGTCATGTACTGTCTTTAAAAATAGATGTGAACCAACAAGGCGTGGACCACACAACCAGCAATAATGGAGGGAGCTCGGTTATGGCTCATCTCAGATACTTACATTTCTACGTGCTTACATCATATACAGAAAATCAAAAATGAAGAAAATGTTTTTTTTGTTTTGTTTTGTTTTGTTTTTTTTGGCTCGTTGTTCATCTTCACTGGTGTAAAGACGTGAGCCTGACAGAATGTTCAGGATCTAAGAGGAGCGCTGCGTCTCTGACTGATGTGGGTGGGATTGGTTCCAGAGAGTTCACCTGTGTCAAACGGCATCGCACCTCCGTCATCCTCTCTTTCGCTGTTCCTGGTATCTTACTCCATCTCCGTTTGACTTTCTCTCTCTCTCTCTCTCTCTCTCTCTATCTGTCACTCAATCTTCCTGCATCGCTTTGCTCCTCACTAATCTCTCGTCCTTCCTCTGCTGCATGTCTCTGCATCTCACCTCCGCTCACTCCCTCACCTCCTCTCCTCCTCACCATCATTATCCATCCAGTTTCATTATGTATCTGCCTCCCGATCCGCCTCCCTCCATCTCCCCTCTGTCTCTTTGATTGTCTTTGGAGGCTCATAAGGCTGATGGCTATTCTAATTAGCTGTAGTAGTTTCAAACGTGGCATGACTGATTGTTTGAAAGTGATGGTAAACGATAGATCAAAGTTATTAAGGCCCCAGGAAGGAATGTGAGTCTTTCAGGGACATGTGCTCACACTACAGCCAAATCTGCCATGTAGTATCTTCCAGTTTCTCTGGTGAACCTACAGACAAAAGCCCCATAGAGGAGTTTCTTAGATGTAGATTTTTCTCACGGTGACGTATGTAATGTGTCTGTAAAACCCTGGTTGATCGTGCCTTTGGTTAATAGTCAACAGTGCTGTAAAACTGACCAAGTTGAGAGAGCAGATAAACTAATTTGTGTGAATATTGTTTCCTTGTTGATCAATAACAACTTAAATATTCTAAAATATTCTAAATAGCTTGGTATTGTTGTGATATGAAAATTTAGGGGTGTTTAATAAATATATAGTTATCCCACATCGGCTTAACAACATTATGATGAAGATAATTGAATTACCGCTTTAACAGCAGCCTTTTCTACTTACTACAATGAAATGCAAAATATATTCTAGAAAAAAAAAACCTAAACAATTTATTCGATCAAGAGTTGAAATGATCTTACATCTGTGGTGAGTATTCGGATCCAACAGGACCATAATTTGGATTGGAAAAAAATAAATAAATCATTTTGTGCAAACGCTTCCTTTAAATGTGCCAGCTAGATGACACAGAGGATGACACAGTTGCTGCTATCAGGGTCTCTGGAGTCATTTGAAATTTTACACCGGCTGGCTGATATGAGACCCCTAATAGCTTTGTCAAATACATGCAATTACTGGTCCAGATGAAAGGCTCACGACATTCACACACACACACACACACACACACACACACATTGTTCTCCTTAACCTTCTGTTAAAAGCAGGTTGCCAGTCTGTATCTGACTGACATTATGAGAACACCAGGTGCTTTGAGCAACAGTTCCTCCTCCTCAGTGTGTCTCCTTATAGTGTGTGGTTGTATCACTGTGCGTGTGTGTGTATGTGTGCACGCGCGCGTAGTGTGTGTTAAGTGTCTGATTTAGCTGCAAGATGGGCAACAGTGTTATCGAGCGCCTTGAAGGACAGTGACAGGTCTGTGGAAGTGGTGCTTTGAGTGTTGGTACAATACAGTCCAGGTTAATGCTGCAGAAAAGAGACGTGTGCAGTCTGTGATTATCTGTGATTATGTGTGTATGTAAATGTGTTCATGTGTACATGTGTGTGTGTGTGTACGTCTGCATGTGCACTGTGTTTCACCAGTTTGCACTTTGTAGATGTCACCCCGGCCTCCTTTGTGTCGAGAATACGCCAAGGCTTTCTCTAACTCTCTCTCTCTCTCTCTCTCTCTCTCTCGCTCGCTCTCTTGCTCTCTCTCTCTCTCTCTTGCTCTCTCTCGCTCTCGCCCTCTCCTACTGCATCTCAGCACAACCCGGCACTTTGAAATGCAGAGAGCGTTGGTGAGGACTGTGGCGAAGCCAGGGCTTGATGCTGTCTTTCAGATAGGGCGCACCTTTAAAGAGCCGGGGAAATAGCTGAAGGCTGAAGGCTGGGGAGGGAGAGGGAGGTGGCAGGCGGTTGGGATCAGAACAGAGTGGAGCCAGATCTCAGGGGGAGCCATAAATAAATGAGGGCAGGCCACTGAACTGGCTGAGGTCCGGCTGTTTGGCTGCGGGGACTGAATGGATGGCTGTGGTGGAAGCGACCGCTCTCAGTCTGACAAGACGTGGAGACTCTGTGAATTTCATTCTCAGTGTCTCGGTCAGGTTTATGCAGGAGCTCCTCCGATGTGTCCCCTGATAATTGCGTATCACTGCTGGAGAACACAGATTTGGTTTGTAAACACGGCAGCAGGCTCGCATTCCTCTCAACTTCGAACCCCCTCCCAATGCGATTAGCAGCGTAATGGGGACATAATAGCATGGCGGACACAAACCCGCACCCCTCCCCACCTCCCACCCCGCCCCCCTTCCGGTCTCCCCTCCTGCACAGGGAAATACAACCAGAGCATAAGCCACTGAAAAAGTCCCATTATAAGCAATTTCATGGACCAGATAAACTCATTTGAAATCAGAATGATCCCCTGACCGTGTGCGTGCAGCTCCCCCAATAAGCTAATTATGACTTATTTTCTTTATTTTATTTACTCCCATGGACTCTAGCAGACCGATTTGTGGTTATTCTTTTTTTTTCTTGACATGATGCTGGGCAGAAGAATAAGGAAATGTTGTCAGTGCATGTGAGGCTGGATGGGAGAAAGCATGGGAGAGTGGCATTGTGATGATCGGAGAGTTTTTTTGACATACACCTCTTTCTCCACCATAAAGTTTTTCTTACTGTTCCAGCGGGGCCATTTCAGGGTCAATGCAGGGACAACAGGAAAACAAATCAATTAAGGCTGTTTTTTTTTATTGTTTAGTTGAATTTTGATTCGTCATCTCTGTGAACTTTACAAAGCAGGAATTCAATATTCAGCTGATGTAACACATTCCAGGTTACTGACTCATGTAACTCATTCTATTGTTTTGACTAAATTAAAGGTAATGCAAAGTCATCAAAAGCTAAATGTTCTTCAGAGTGCTAACAGCCACCCATGCAGGCATCACCATAATATAGTAAATGGTCAACAGAATCTAATTCCCATCTACATGGGTGTGCACATCGTTTACATCTATATATGTACTTCCTGCTGCACTGTTACACAAGTGTCTTTTGTTCCTAGTCATAAAAAATGTGACTGTGATGGATTGATGTAAAGAGGTGTCTCTGTTTTCCTCTCAACATCCCGCTCACATATAAACCATCACCCCCAAAACCATACATTCTTTACCCTTTGGTTTCTGTGATGATGTCTTTTTGTAATTTGTGCCGTAATGTGCAACATACATCACCTTACCTTTTGGTATAAACACTATAAATCTTGCAACACAACGCACCCAAGCTTCCTTCCCTCCAACTTCACCGTGCCTCATGTGTAACACTGTGGAAATGCTTCACTGAGATGAGTACATGGCACAAAGCGCACATACTGTATGTTTAGATGTTATAGATTCCAATGTACATTTCCTTTAGACGTGTGATGTGAAGCATAAATCCCACCAGCCAAGCCTCTGCCCAATGCTGCACTCACAATAAATAAAAGTCTTGTGTTTGCTGCAACAGGCCTTTAAATCAGAGCTGAAAGCAATAGGATTCAAAACAGTTCCATAATTCATAATGCTCTATAGGCGGAGACCCCGTGCCTGAGACACATACTGTTACACATACATATTATTTACAACTTTATTTGCGTCCATTGTTTGTGTTTGCCGTGCAACGCTGCACTTAAGGTAATGAAATTTTCCTGCTGAAGATTAGCAGGTGGCCCTGAATCGCCCCCGGCCTCTTCAGAAATAGCTTTGAACAACAACACAGTCATTATGTTTCTCATTCCTCATCCAGTCTGACTGTAAACTCAGGCCCCCTGCTCGCAAACGCCATAATTGCTAAAATCATCGTGCGTTACTGCTATAAAGTAATTACATCCATCCAAATATGATTATGTGTCTACGCGTCCTGACAGTATAGCCGGCTTTTGACAAATACGGCCCATCTCCCCACAGAACACTCTGATGATATTGGCTTTCTGATCTATACCTTAGCTCCGTAACAGCATCATCTCAATGAGACAGATAATGTCCCCGGGCAGTTTGCAGCCCTGTCTGCTTTGGTGCAGCGTTCGAGAGCCAGCAGCAGAAAAGTCACACTCACATTTATTGAGAAGGTGAAGATGTTGATTTTCTGAATCATTTTTAGAGCGACCTTAACTAAACTGACACTGACATTTCTGGCAAAGCCAACCACAGGGGGGATACATTTTTAAAAACTGGCTGTGCTGACAGGAACCAATACCAAGGTGTCTCAACTCAGATCTTCACCCTCCACTATTTCAGTCTAACTTCTGATTTTTTTTTTTTAAAGATTGAAACTTCACATTAAGTAGTTTTTTTCAAAAAAAAAAAAACTTATCCAAGCTGAAAAGCATTTTTAATGGTTTGAAATGAACAAAAAGTGGTTCAGTAGGCACTTTTGACAAATGTGTTACATTTTGAAAAAAAAGGATAGAGTGTGTTGTAGGATAATGAACTTTCATCAGCAAAGATCTTCTGGAGCTTAGATTTCTGTGTGAGATCTTCTCTTTAACAGTACTGGGAGGATGAAAGTATCTTTCATTTCCTGTACGGAGAGGAGTATCACTAATTAACATCACACCAATAAATGTGAAAGATGTTTGTGTGTGTGTGTGTGTGGGTGTGTGTGTGTGTGTGTGTGTGTGTGTGTGTGTGTGTTGCGCTTAAGCAGCCTGTAATATTCTGCATGTATTTAGGGCATATAACATATGTGAAAAAGAAAAGATTGGTTTGTAAGATGAATTCGTTTTTACAGTGTCACAGTCTCATACAGCTGATTTGAATGACTGTATGAAATGCTAATGTACAACATGTGCATGTACACGTCTGTATGCACATGTGTCACGTGTCACACTGCAGGCTGGAAAGCGGTGATTTCCCAAGCATTTACATTCTCTTTGTCAGTGAAGCTTGATGTATAGATGATAAAGTAGGAACCAAAGTGGGTTCACAGCATGAAAAGGACAAAGGAAACAGGAAAGGACGAGGCGCCAACGCAGCGCACATGCATGCACACGTAATCGCACCGACAGAGCCACACACAACACCGTGCGACCGCCTAGAGAAACGGATGATGTGTTGTGGTCTGCCATGAGATGAGGAATTGTGCCTTCAATTGCACTCCACTTGCCTGTGATTGGGCCTCGTGTGTGGCCTGAAGTGAGTGCAGGTCACTGTCATTTCCCAGAGCTCCACCAAGAGGCCAGACTCAGCTCTCTATACAGCGCTGATTTGTTCCCGCGGGAGCCTGAGGCTGACTGTGCGGGTGGTCGCTGACTGTTGAGTCCCAGCAAGCAGCTTCCTTATTAACCCAGTTCACATAATGTGGCAGAGTCTCTCTTCCACCTGCACTGTAATATATGCTGAGAAAGATGGACGGCCTCTTTTTAGCCACTAAGCAAATGTTAGAATTTCGCGCAGCACAAAGCTGCTGATCGGACCTGATGTATCCAAACAGACTGTAACCTGTCCGCAACACAAATTACAATGCTGGGCTCTAATAACTCACAGGCCATGTTGCATATGTCTGAATCCCCCACTGTTCGTCTCTCAGGCTTCACTGCGCCCGCTGATGCTCCGCTGTCAAACTTTAAAATGACATTTTGTGATGGACTGAGAAGATAAGTAGCTGCTCAGTCCTCAGTGTTTGGAGATTCCGATTGAATGAATATAATTAATTAAAATTGAATCCACATTAGACAGCTGTTGTAGGGACATTGTGGAGATTATTGTGGAGTAGCTCTCTAGCGCCCACTTGCTGATGGTAAGAGGTGAGAAATGGGCCCGAATGTGATGGTGACAAGTCGCCTAGTTGTTTGCCCAGCATCATTAAACAACAGAAGAAAAAGAAGAAGAATCCATTGTTTACTTTGTATTATTTGTTTATACAGTATATACTGTATCATACTGCGTTTACTGATTGATATAATCGGTATGTCCATCTGTTTATGTGTCTTTGTATTATTTTTGGGTCTACATTTATCATTTGTTTTCCTAAATCACAAAAATCCATATATGTTCATATGCCATATAAAATTTCAACTGACAAGGCTACAAACAAAACATTTGTTCTGTGTGTTAATTAGACCATAGATGCAGCATCCTTGTTTGAGCAAGAATGTAATTAGTGCTTTTGTAGTGTTTTTAAAGTCAAGTTTACACACATCTTTTAAAACGTCTCATAATTAGTCTGGAGCCCGTTTAATTCAGTATTATTACAATAGGTGCTGATTTGGGTGTGAGGTGCTGATAAGTCCCTTTTCTCACCACTGTGTAACTTCAGTCACGGAAATCACACAGAAGGCAAATCCCAGTGGGTGATAATGAAATCAGCTTGGTGCGTTAGTGAACCAGATTTGAACTCATGCATATACATACTTGAAGCGAACGTGGCTATATTAGTAGTTCTATACAGAATAAGTGAACGTATATCCATGTGTGTGACACACACACACACACACACACACACACACACACACACACACACACACACACACACACACAAATACACACACACACACTGCATATAATTCCCCAGTTCTTAGGAACCATATGTTTAGCAGTTCTCTTTAAACGTATGAGGCTCGAGAAGGGATTTGGTGTCTGTTCGTGCAGAAACACAAGAACGGGCATCACACACACATTTACATGCTGTGACACAGGCCTGTAACGCCAGTGGGTGTGAGACAGGAGGGTCCCGTCCCCATCTGCTCCAGTGAGGAGGGTCAGTGCCTGGTGTAATGATAACAAGACAAAGATGATGAGACGTGCTGACAAGCACAAAAGCTCATCTGTTCATCGTCACTAAGCACAGCAGCAGCATGGACGCAGGCAGCTGTAATGAAACCCTGCAGGCCTTTACAGTGTGTCTGTATTCACAGTGTGCACATGTAATTGCAAATGTTACAAAGGTTGCAGTGAGTGCAGCAATTAAAATAATGTAAAGGAAATGACCCCCCTCTCCCCTCCAATTGTATGCCATAGAAGGCTGTGTACCAGTCTGCAGCCATTAACTGAAACAACAAGGACTCAAAGAGTCTATAATACAAGTTGTTGCAATTAGCCTGAATCCTGACACTAGCCAATGTTCACATGGTGGGTGTAATGATGACTTCATCATCATCATGTTCTTTCGGAGGGTTCAGCTTCTTACAGTGAACCTCAGCGGCTCACTAACTTACAGCACAGCGGCGGTTTGTTCTGCCGCGTTCCCCCGTTCTCTTCTCTCTCCAGACGAGGTCTGATGACTGGAACACTGGAAGACAGGTAACTGTGAGGGGCATGTCGGCCAAAACCAAGAGAACAACAGAGAATCTATTTTTTTTATTATTGGCTCGTACCCCCCCACCCCCTTTTTAACAATTCATTAATTAATAACCCCTTTGTTTATCCAATAGTGTTAACCATGGAGGATAAACACACAAACACACACACAGTCTCTCATCTCATGCAGATGAGATTGATGGTAATGCGATTAATGCTGTTGTTGTTGTTGTTGTTGTTGTTGTTGTTGTTGTTGTTGTTGTGTAGCAGTTTTCATATGGTGTATCAGTGGTGGAGGGAGGTACCTGGTCCAGAGTGCAGCTCTGACTCAGTAAAGTGTTGACTCTGTCATCATTGCAGTCCTAATATTGTACTCTTCTATGTGGGTGGAAGTGACTTCTTCTCAGGTGTTTCTACACAGACATTATTACCCATTAATGTGAGTGTGGTGTGTGTAAACATTTCAGTAAGTTGTTTTTTTTAGTGACAGATGCGTGAGACGACTCACAGCTCTGCAAAAGAAAAGAACAATCAATCCTCCACTCATCTAAGAGACACAATGCCAGAATCTAAAGCGTCACCACATTGGGAGATCTGCTAATCACAGTGTAGCAGAGTACAGAACCCACTAATGATGGATGGCTTTACCAGAGTCTGTCAATGAGTCCTACTGTCTGGAATTCGAATGCGTCATCAGTGTGCAGTGATAGACTAGTGATGTCTTATAATGTAACTAACTGTGCAGTTTGTTTCTATACCTCACTCTGTGTGTGTGTGTGTGTGTGTGTGTGTGTGTGTGTGTGTGATGGACAGATTTTTTTTAATCTTTACTTCAGACTTTGTTTGGACTTGAGAGCTTGGCAGTTCTGTGTCACGCTTGTTAAAGTGCTTCTCTCCTTTTGAGCAGCTTGTCACAATTTGTTTTTTTTTTTGTCGTAGAAGAGAATCTGCTTCATAAGAATACCAGCAAGCCCCCACTAACCCCCAGCAAAAAAACAAACAAACAAAAAAAAAAAAAAGCAAAGCAAACAGACAAGAGTCATCTGCTTTAAAATGGCAGTGATATAAAAATAGGCCCAAAGATTTGGCTTCTTTCCTGACACAAATCTGTTTATAGAATCAAAGTTCATGTCTATTTTATTTTAACACTATAATTCTGCACCAATACTGATACTTTATATCTAAACCTGTCAATTATACAGTATTAAAATTAAGCAGAGGCATTTCTTTGAATTGAATATGCATTTCAGCCTGTCATAATAAAAAGAAAACACCTGTTGCCAATAAAAAGAGTGTGAATTGGTGTTGGAACCTGCAGCGTCAGCCGCAACGCAAAGTTGAATCCCTGCGAAATAAACCAGCCTTTGCACAATATATTCAAGTTCTCATTTTGGGATCCTATTGTTTTATTGTTCCATAAGGAAATATAACACCGGCTCTATGATACTTGATTTGATTTCTCCTCGCGTTGCCTACGCGAGACTTAGCCACGAGAGACTGCAAGAGTCTCTGCACAGGCTATAAATGAGATCTGAAGGATCGTTACAGAATAAACCTGATTAATTAGTTGAGGAGGGAAGAAATATTCTAATAATTTGAATAAAATTACTGGCGTGTGTAGGAAAGCTCACTGGAATATTCGTCCTCAGTTTTCTTTTATTTGCATTATTATGTAAAGGACTCAGCGAGTGGGCTGCATTCTGCACAGCAGCAGTTCAAGATGTCTCCCTTCAGATTTGAAGGAGCTCTTTCTCGCTGGTTATGTTTCCTGCTTCTGATTCCTTGTCCTCAAAAGAGGTTTTAGAAGGGTTTCCCACGTGTGCTATCGATTGTTTTTGTAATCGATTCATCTACTGATTATTTTCTTCGATTCAAATCAAGTAAATGATTATTTAAATGGCCGAAAAAGTGAAACTTGTCCTTTATTCTAGAACCAGCTGAAACTACAACCACAAAAAGTATAAAAGTAAAATTATGTATTAAAAAATATTCAAATTGAAATGACAACAATACGACAGTACAAAAGTCTATATGAAAATATCTGTTGATTAATAGTTATTGATATTTGTCTTCTGAGCTGCGTACATGTTGTTTGTGGTGATCCTGACGTCATGTGCGCCACAATCAGCGTCCATGTGAAATACAACACTGAAACCAATGTTTAGCGTCAGGGAAATTATGGAAACAAAGCTTCGAAGAAAATTGTAATCAAATATTTTTTCTAATCGAGTCAATGAGTCGATGAATCGATGAATCGTTTCAGCTCTGTGCACCACACATGCCGACAGTCAGCTCTGCCTTTTCAGTCAGCATATACAATTAGCTCGAGAAGAATGGGGCGCAAACAGGAGATGTCAGGACAGTTTGGCACTTTGCACGTTTGAAATCGGGCTTAATTGGGGCCAGACCGTGTTGCTATGAGATCTAATAGGAGGACATAAGAAAACATCAGACACAGACGTTTCCACAAAAAGGCAAAGACGGTTCTTTGATTCTCAGACTTTCTTAAATCACTTACTTAGATTGTATATCTGTAAAGCTCCTCAGGTAAACATTTGTGTCACATAGTATTGTGCGTGTGTGATTTTTTTTTAACTGATACTATATTTATAAATAATCTGAATTTGCACAAATAAGCAGTGGCATCTATGTATATCTGTGCAATAAGTGTGCATTTTTATTCAGGCCATCGCACCACTGGAGGAATAACACTTGGTGAAAATAACACCAGTGGCATTAATGATCCACAAGTAACACACTGAACATCTGTGAATACAGCCATTTGTATATCTGTTAACGTGTATGTTTGTTTATGCATGAAAGACTCATATGTCACATAACACTGTGCCTTTTTCCGTCCACGGCCTTAGCAACACTGAAAATACTGCTAAAGCTCAGCGGTGTCAGGTGCGTTATCACCGCTGTAATTGCATGATTACTATAATTCTCTTGAACCTCTTTTGTTCATGCATTAAAACCAATGGATTACATGATGGATGATAGGCACTTATATGCTGGCTGATGGCAACTGGCATGACACGACAGAGAGCTGCTTATACAAAGTATATTATTAATATACTGTAAGAATAGTTCATCGTCACCCTGCTGTTTCGTTGCACATGGCCTCTGGGTCTGTGGGTGTGATCCAACATGGAGGCACAGCTCTGCCTCTCCCCACGTCTCCTGAACGCTGCTGTCAGGATGATCGACAGCCGAGCACATACGACACGTCACAGGTGACATGTGTGAGAGAGTCAGGTTACAGACAATCTGAGGACCTGACTGAACAACTTGCAGCCTCACACATCAGTGTACTTTTCCCCGGTAAATTGTGGCAGCTCATGCAGAGAACTGGAGCCATTTCCAAAAGTTATTTCAGTTTTAATCATGTTTTCACACAGCAGCTTAGCACACGTTTTTTTTTCTTTCTTTTTTTTTAGAAACCTAATTATGTTAATTCTCCTCATTTGGTAACAATGTGCACAGCAAGCTAACCAACAATATTGAGACTGAAATGTTAAAATTCCTCCACTATTCAGATTTGGAATAGAAATCGCCCATTGCCTGGAGGCATGAATAGTGGCTCTGATAAGCTTTCAGGTTTTCTTTAAAACAACAGCAGTCACTTGCAGCAACAGCAGCAATGGTGTATTTCAACGGTGACCAAAAGTGAATATCTGATACTGGTCTCACTGACTAAATCCGCTAAGGTCCAACTGGTGCATGCAGTCGACAATAACAATATGTGACACATACATAATACTGGAATAGTTTTTCTTAACTTCAGTGTTCCTGCACTGGAAATGTCTTTTGCATGTAGCAGTCTGCACTCACTGTTTGCTTGCATACTTGGATAACCCTGATTGAATCATGAAATATTAATTGCATCAATTTCAGACTGAAACAGCAGAATCAAGAGCCAGTTGTTTTATGCGCATAGATTTGTGTGTTTGCTCTGTGTGACCTACATTATTGGAGAATGAAGCTTGGTGTCATACCAGACACCTCCACAATCAATATTACAAGACATTGCTACATTTTTTTCTTATTTCACAATAAATGCAGCAATGGAAGTGATGCATTTAAGGACGATCATGAACATGCAGTCAGTTTTGCAGCTGCTTTCTGTTCTCTTTTCTGTTTTTAAAGGAGTGAAGAGTTGTGCTGTGGTGTTAGGGCCCTCTTTTACATGCAGCACAAAGAGAACACACACAACACAATGTTAAGTTAGAAACATAAAATAATCTTGATTTTTTTTTTTTTTTGATGTTTGAAGTGAACAAAACTTTAGTTGAAGTAATTGTCTTTTACCTTAAAGGCCCACACAGAAACAAAGGCCCACACTAAAGCTGTGGCTGTATAGCATCCTCCAATATTGTGAATTAAGAAAGCAGAGGATAAAACATATATTGTAGAAGTGATTAATTATCCCTTTTAGCCAACATGCACAACCATGCTGCCAGCTGCTTGACACCAGTTAGAGACCAACTTCACAACTCCTAAAACAGTGAGTCGTCTTCAAGTGTGAAAACAGTTTGCTTTGCACATTGGCATTTCAATGAAACGCTAACGACGAGAGCAGAGTGCTGATTCTCATGTTTAATTTGTGCGTGTTTGCAAGCACATCCGATGAACCATGTCAAAATCGCATGCCGCCTTATGCGTACGCCCGGCGGCCAGGATTGTGTGCGACTCCTACACTTTTCACCCAGCGCGGATGCAAATGCCTCCAGCCACTCGTAAAGCTGAAAAGTCAGCACTTAAACCTCACAGTTTTTCATCCTTTGTGGTGGAGTCGAGCCAGAACAATGAAAAAGGATATTACTCTCCTGGTACGTAGGGGGTTCGGTCTATATGATGCAATATCGGAAGTTAAATGTCCTCCTGGTGCAGACTCCAGTGGTAAATAGATTCAGCCATCATGTCGAAGCTCAGCCTCCCCCAGACAGAGTGCTGGCTCCCTTCTTCTCTATGTGCGAATATTCTGATTACACCTGACTCCACAATATGATCGAGCCAAACAGAGCAAATGTGCACTCCCCTAATTTAGGAGAGGAGATGATTGCATCCTGAAATCTGTTGCATCACCAATTTGTGATTTCAGATACTGAGATGTGTGTATTCCAACAGTCAACTTGCTTGCTGCAGAGATGCATTGCTTGGAGACCTATACCTCTGTGTTGTCCTGATATCATCATTGACAGACTGTCAAGTGCAACCCCGACCTGCCACACTCAGGCTGACACAGCCTGTGTGCTTATGAAGGGCAAAGCAGCACATGGATTAATTCAGTGTAGCACTTGGTTACAGTATACTTGCATCAGTATTGTCAGGTGATAAGAATGAGCTCATGAATATTGTTTTTTCTTGAACTTTGATAGAGTTTTTTTTTTTCCTGCTGACACTTGAAGGTGATGTTCAGTGGGATTAATGTGTGTGGTCTAGTGCACGACAGTATAAAATTGTGATCATGAGAGCAGGCTGGACTCTGCTGTCCATGCCCTTTGCCAGCTCCCTAACTGGAGCTCGTACAGAAGCAGATGGACCTGCAATGCTGCTCTGCACCACCAGGCATCTGTTCATATGCAAGTGCACTGTGGTGTATATATATATGTGTGTGTGTGTGGGTGTGTGTGTGTGTGTGTGTTACCTCATGTCTCACCTCTGGTTTCACCAATAGCAGACAGCTCTGGGTTAGTGTGGCAGGTCCAGGAATGATGAGTAATGCTGTGATAGATGGTAGTAGGTATTAATATGTGTGTGTGTGTGTGTGTGTGTGTGTGTGTGTGTGTGTGTGTGTGTGTGTGTGTGTGTGTGAGTGTGTGTGAATCAGGTCACCTTCACTTCCTTGTCGACCTTGCTCAGGTTCCTTTTTACCACCTCCTCCTCCTCCTCAGCAGCAGTTCTCTGCAGAGGTTATTCTCAACTCCTGAAAAGTCAGTTTAACACACACGGCACAAACATTCGTGTTGCAGCATTGTAAAATATATTTCCTGAGCGTGGTGAATAGTGAAGCATATTTGTGCCACTTGTGTATTTTAACCTGGTTTGACGCAGCCTCCCTTTATCTCTAAATGAATCAACACACTGACACTGTAAAAATGATGGAAAAGAAAATAAGATGTTGAGTAGTGAGAGAGACAACAAGTTGAAGATGCTGCAGTGAGGTTCTTATCGATGCTTCCTGTTAGTTAGACAACTGAACTCCAAACCCTGCTGCTTCCTTAAAACAGTGTTAAATGGCCTTTAGAAGCCTCAGAGAAGCGTGAACCTGCCTGATGTTAAGGATCTCTGGCATCAACTTAAGGTGCTTTTCCACTAGGGTGTACTCAGGATGGTACGGTAAGGTTTGCACACTTTTCCACTAGGTTCACTAGTTTCATCTCTCGGCTGTGGTTCCAGCCGTGCTGAGTCGAGCCGGAAACTGACGTTAGCTATCTACTATCTGTAGCAGTTCATTATCTTTATGTTCGGTGGTACCTGTAACATATATAGTATACTTTCTACTCCTCTTTGTCTCCTCCACAACTCCTAATACAAAAGAAACAATTTGTGAGTAACAACCACTGATGGCAGGACATCATGTGATCAGTTTATGCCACATGAAGAGAGAAGATAAAGGGAAACCTTTTGTGGAGAAAAAGTGAGTGTTGGTCGCTCATGTGCCTTGACTAAGTGCAGATGGGACGTAGATGCGATGGTAATCATGAGTGGAGAAGTGAAGAGTGAGCAGAGAGCTGAGTGGAGTCTCCGCTGAATTGAAACTGCAGTCGGTAACAACTTTGGAGAGTTGAGAAAGTTGGTAGGAGGCGGCGCCACGGGGAGTGTTATTGTTGTCATTTATATTTATGACAAAAGCAGCAGCGGTCTAATGAATGCACGGCCAAATCAAGCACCAGGGGCAGACTGGCCAAATGGAACAGTGGGCGGCTGCAGAGCCAACGAGTCAGCACTGCTATGAAAAGTAAACCATAACTTCATGCTGTTTTTGTATTTCTGCCGTCGGCCGGTTCGCTGGCTCCTTAACAGGTGTGTGTGTGTGTGTGGGTGTGTATGTGGGTGTCTGTATGCGCGTATGCGGCTGTGCATTTGTCACAGCGCGTCTGCCTTTTCCCCCCATTGATCTGACTTTGGTTCCTTCTGCTCCTGACACTGAATCCTGAAATGGGAACTGAACAAGTGCCAGTGAGCAGTACAGTGACCCCACAGGGTTTTAAACTGAGCAGACTGAGATTTAGGAAACAGACGATAAATATGTGCAGGTTGAAACTCCAAAAACATATAAAACTATAAAAACATTTAAACATAAAAATGTTTTTTTTTAATGAAAAGGTTTTCTAAAAACTTTGACATTAGCTGAAATGCATTGCTGGGCATTGAGGATGTTTATAATGCAAGTGTAATTAGTTTCAATTATTTAGTTACATTTGATGTAATTAACTTTGGCCTTTAAGGTTTTCCACCTACCAAAGAAATAAATATTATGAAGGGATGTAAATGAGTTATTGTGGAACACATGTCCATCCGTTATGCTGTTACACACTAACAAAAACAGCGGTTCAGCAACATTACACTTACGATCATGCACTTGGCACTTGTTTTTGTGTTTATTTGCCCTTATAGTAACCCTAGCTGCTGTGCTTCACTGTATTTTCAATGATTTCTACAGATCCACAAGTGATTTCAGAGTTTGTTGGTTTTTTTACTGATGTTACTTGAACTTTGAAAACCTAACACCTTAAATCTGCTCTGAAATCTGAGAGCTACATTATTGTCTCCTCTAGAAGGAGCCCTGAGACTGTGCCCTTAGACAGAAGTTTGAAAAGGGAACTCTTCTGGTCTCTTAACCATAATAATGATGAAAATCAATATAGGTTATGAAGGTTATTAGTGTTTACTGCTAATAGCTATGAATATTCACATTAAGAGCTTTTAGGCAGGCTGTTGATTAAAGCTGGATCAGTCAGCGCTGTAAGACTTTCACCTTGTAACTGCAGCAGTTAATGTCTTTTCGTTAAACATCAGCTCCTGCGGAGCTTAATGGGTCTCAGAGAAATGAAAACACTCGACTATGAAACTAGTTTTTCAGCATTCAGGCAGTGGAACTAAACAAACAAATGGTTCAGGCAGTTTGAAAACTAGTGTTTGACTAAGACTGTTCATCAGAATAGTAAACGACTTGTTTCTTTTTACTGATCTGGAAAGTTATCAGATCAACAGTCAGCAAGCAACTGCAATCAAGACATCTAGAGCGAAAATTACAACTTTAATATTTGGGTTTTATTGGGCTTTACTAAGATATTCGACTTTGCATTGTATTGCGGCAAAACACCACCCAGGCGAGACCGCATTGTTTGTTTGTTTGTTTTTTTTCCTGTTTTTTTTTTTTTGAGGGCATGACACAGAAGTGGCCTGATGCTGCAGTGTAAAGAGAGAAGAGAGTACTGTGTCAGCCTCTGTGGTTCATAAGGCTGTGATATGAAGGCTGTTGTGTGTGGCGCTGTACTCAGCAGTCCTGGGGTTGTGGTTCCATTCCTGTGCATATTTACCTTACAGTCACCAGAAAGAGCGAGGAAGATGGATATTAATTACTGTCAAGGGAGAAGTGGAAAGTAGATTTGAGTTAACTCTGTATTATTTGCTATGAAATAGGGGTATTATCCCAAGAAATTAAGCCCTTCCCTTTATCACCCAATAAGCAATGAGTCATTCAAGCTGTTTATGTCGGCTTGTTATTGACTTTTGTGTCTTGCGGCATTTCCTTCTCCCCTAATTATTTACTCTGCCCTTTAGCCTTCCTTCATCGCCTGCTCTGAATATAAACTGTAGAGATAAAAACACGCATTCATGACGACGAAGGCGATAATAAAAATAAAAACGAAGACGATGGCGAAGATGCAAAGGAAGAGAATATGGCTGGAGGGAGGAGAAAATGTAGGGACAGAAGATAAGAGCGTGTCACGTGGGAGGAATAAAATGAGAAATCTGCAACAACTGACTGCAATTACTCTGCGTTCCTGTCCGTGGCCTGCTAATTAAGGACGGAGGCAGAATCCAGATGAGGAGGGGGGCCCTGGAGAAAGGCCTGTGGCTCTCCACTCCTCAGAGAGTCTAATCCAGGGAATGGCTGGGTTCATACAAAACAATGAGGGGGTCTACATTATTCATCTGTGGGAGTGAGAACCAGAGCAGCGGCAGGAGAGAGCGATGGAGTGAAGTGGAAGCAGCAGTGGAAAAATACAATGTAAAGTACACAGTTACATTCTTGGGAAAGGAACTATTCACATTTCTGCACATCCGCAATTGGTCACTCACTTTAAAATACATTTTTGGTAAAATCTCATCCAAAATTATTTTGCTATTAGCAAATCTACCTAATTATCAATAGATACAATCCTTCTCTGCCTCTGCAGTCACATGCAATTTACCGAAATGTGATTTTTAGTCTGTTAGCATCTGATTGTGCCGCTGTACACAACATAACACTGATGTAAGAAGATAGTTTTTGTGTTTGTTTCAGGAAGATGTTAAATCTTTTGATGAAGAGCCGCATCAAGCAGTGTTATTAATCTGAAATGAATGAATTTATGATCCATGTTCATCATATTTCACAGCACATGTGAGTTCCTGTCAGTGATTCACTTCAACGTTTCCACTGCAAATGAATATAGTTACAGTGGGAAGTCGGTAGGTTAGATCCTGCACAGGAGTATTTACTGTGTCACTGGGTTTCTTCTTGGGTTAATTCTTGGGTTAATTTACATTCTTTTGTTTCTCTTGTTGAGCTGCATTTTTATTTCAACTCTGGCCGAGTAGAGCTGAAATATCTGCATACAAATGAACCCATTAGGCAATTTAATTATTGTATAATTAGCTGCTTGTTTGACAGTGGGGGTTACACCACATACTGTAGAATTATTATCAAGAATGAAGGATAAACATGTTGAAGTTTATTTGGTGGCGATGGTGTGAAGATGTAGAAAGGATCTCAGCTGACATCATCTTGTATAAAAGTTTATTATAAGGAAGGTACAGCATCAAACTAAGCATTGCAGTCAGCGTGGGAGGATTCAAAGCCAATATGAATCTCCTCCCACTTATACTTATGTCACCACATTCTTTCAAATTAGGGGAAAGAGTAAAGAAACCTCTTGGGGACCAAGATCCTTATGAGGTGCATATGTAGACCCAAAACCTGACAGTCCATCACTTACGATCAGCACACAAAGTGAGAAACCATATGGTGGTTTCCAGACATTGTGGCTCCTGAGAAAGGGAGAAGAACCCCTGATATATGTCCAAGTGACCCCTGTCACCTATACACATGAACCTTAAAGCTGACTGTGTTTGTTAGCCATGAAGAATTTTAGCTGATTTTAAATGTACTCATTAAAGTTGTGTTGTGGGGCCCTCAGAGCACTAGTTGGTAGGTTGGTGACCTTAATGTTGAAACCAGGTGGCTTTTTCCTGAAGCGCTGTTGGTTGCTAAGCAACAGAGTTGCATTTAGTCATAGAAATATGGGAATCGCACCAAATTGCATGAAAAAGAAAAATAGGAGTTTAGGGGCAAGTTTATGTTCATTTCAAGTTCATATCAGGCAGGTGTTTAGAAGAGGAAACAGCTGTGGTTTAGAGCAGGTGTTAAATTAAATGATGGTCCTCTTTGTGTGTGTATGTGTGCATGTGTGTGTGTGCGTGGTGTGAGGAATGGCTCACACTTCAGTGGTACATAGTCCTTTCCTGCTATCTTCTCTTAGCGCAGCAGCAGATCAGATGTTAATCAGACATGAACCTCATTAGAGAAGAATAAACAGTCTTGTTTAATCCAATTAGTACTGTACTGTTCTGACCCGTGTGACGTGCGGCCGCTCTGTTTCTGCTTATTTATCTGGATGATAGTTTAACAGTGTGAAGTGGAGAGGGAGAGGGGGTATTCTGGTTTGTAAATTGGACAAGTGCATATTAAAAGGCTTACAACCAACAATATTTCAACATGGAACTGACTTCAAATGCTGGGCCTGGACCACGTCCATCTTTTAACTCACAGCTCAACGACATGTTGCACAGTTGTGAGGGTTTCACAGGGACCACGCCCACACACACGCACTCGCGAGGTGAAAACTGTCTCACTCCTCCTGTTGTGGCTGCTAAAAATAAACGTGGGCATCGATTTCACGCCGCCGCTTTATGTAATTTATGTAGATAGTCCTGTGAGTGATTTGCAGTGCGGAATAGCATGTACACATTCGGAAAGTTTTAATTAGTCATCCGTGGCTTCTCCAAATGCAACCCGTCATTTAGCTGGTGAAAAAGTGCTACTTACGTGAAGGCTGGTAATGTGATGGGGCCCAATCTGCCATGGACTCACAGAGCTGCATTGTGTTCACATGGACGTGCTCCCTCAGTCTGTACTTCTTCTGTGCTCCTCAGCTTGAACATTACAACTGCACCTAATTCTCTCTCTCTGTGTGCCTGGACACAATGGCAGAACGGATGAGCCTCCTCAAATCATCTCCACTGTAAGACCTGGATAATGTGCAGATGCTGTAGGCTGAGGTTAAACTTGCAGTAGGACAAATGGGGAGGTGATTGGCTTTTCTGACCATGTAGCATTGGGGCATTTACATCATTGATTGTCTCATAGTAGATGCACTTGCTTTCTCATTAATAGTAGATAAATAACAATAAGAAATACCGTATTTTCCGGATTATAAGTCGCTCCGGAGTACAAGTCGCATTTTGGGGGGACGTTTATTTGATAAAATCCAACACCAAGAACAGACTTGTCATCTTGAAAGACAATTTAAAATAAAAATAGAATAGAGGCAACAACAGGCCCAACAATTGTATGGTATGCTAACGTTACATGACACATAAACAACGAACTGAGAACGGTATGTTAACATAACATATTAAGGGTTATTCAGATAACTATAGCATAAATCTATAGCATAAATAACATGCTAACACGTTTACCAAACCATCCGTGTCACTCCAAATCACTAAATCCAATGAAATCGTCATCCTCTGTGTCACTTTCAAACAACTCCTCTAACTCAGGAGGTAGAAGATGCAGCGCTTCCTCTTCTACGTCGCCAATGTTTTTATCAATTCAATTATCAACACAGGCCTAGAGCGCCCTCTTGCGGTTTCGTGTGAAAATAACATGTGAAATGATATAATAATGTGTTAATAATTTCACACATAAGTCGCTCCAGAGTATAAGTCGCACCCACGGCGAAACTATGAAAAAAACTGCGACTTATAGTCCGGAAAATACGGTAGTCACATACAATCATGATGCTGTTTTGCTCTAAATCCTGATTCATATACAGATAACACTGGATATGGAGTTTTATATCATCACTACTCATACAACTGTAATCATGCAGTGTTGCTTTGGCACAGTTTCTATGATAGAACTATATTCCACATTCATGTAAAATAAAAATAGAATAGAGGCAACAACAGGCTGAACAATTGTACGGTATGCTAACGTTACATGACACATAAACAACGAACTGAGAACGGTATGTTAACATAACATATTAAGGGTTATTCAGATAACTATAGCATAAATAACATGCTAACACGTTTACCAAACCATCCGTGTCACTCCAAATCACTAAATCCAATGAAATCGTCATCCTCGGTGTCACGTTCAAACAACTCCGCTAACGCAGGAGGTAGAAGATGCGGCGCTTCTTCTTCTACGTCGCCAATGTTTTTATCAATTCAATTATCAACACAGGCCTAGAGCGCCCTCTTGCGGTTCCGTGTGAAAATAACATGTGAAATGATATAATAATGTGTTAATAATTTCACACATAAGTCGCTCCAGAGTATAAGTCGCACCCACGGCGAAACTATGAAAAAAACTGCGACTTATAGTCCGGAAAATACGGTAGTCACATACAATCATGATGCTGTTTTGCTCTAAATCCTGATTCATATACAGATAACACTGGATATGGAGTTTTATATCATCACTACTCATACAACTGTAATCATGCAGTGTTGCTTTGGCACAGTTTCTATGATAGAACTATATTCCACATTCATGTAAAATAACGCCTTTTATAAGAATGTTTTTTTTTTCCTTTCTGACCATTAAGTTTTGTATTTTAGCTGTGAATGTAATGGAACACCTCAAAGAAGCTGTTCCACAGTGTGAAGGAGCTGAGAACAAAGAGAAATCAAAGACACCTTATGCTCCGTGTTACTTAATATACCTCAGCGTAATGGCATTGTTTGGGAAGATATGTGCAATTGCACCTTCTGGGTCATTTGCAGGCTACATATTACTGGCTGACCCACACATCTTTAAAAAACCCATTTCCACAAGAAAAGGAAGGGGGGAAAAATCCCAGGCTCTGCAATGAAATGTTTGTGGCTCTTGCCTCTGTAGATCCAAATTTGTGGTCCTCGCTGCTCGTGAGGCAGCATGAAATATTTCAAGTGCGGCTTGGGATCATAACAACACATATCGATGGAAAGGTTGAGGTGGACGGAAAAAGAAAAACACAGTAAACACATTGCTGTTTGTGAGATAATCCAAACACTGTACCCACACGAACACGCACAATACACCACATATGTTCATCTGACAGAACACACACACACACACACACACACACACACACACTGTATGTTTAGATATGATCACATTGCACAACATAGGTATGGAAGTGGGACTGGAACACAGTGCTCTTTAAAATCAGTCTCCACAACATCAGAACAGCAGCCTGGTTAGACATCTACTCACACACACAGACACACACCCAGGCCAGCAGAAGCTTGAGCCTGAGAGGTGGCTTTTGGAGAGCTCTTTATGAAGCTTAGCATGTCCCTTCAAGTATGTGTTGTGCCTCTTGTCATATGTAAGTAGGCGCTGGCAGCCCGTGCAGGCAGCTATGGCACCAACACAACCATGTTTCATTGGGAATGCAGAGGCTATGACTTAGACGTTAATGGAACCAAACCCAGACGGACTAAAATAGACTAAGTGAAGGTGTGATCGTTTGTCATTTTATTCCCCTGCCAGTGATTCCCTCTTGCCCCACCAGGCACAACATTCAAACCAATTACCGCTTTTAATGTTGGAGCTTATCGCGTGACGGTTTGAATAGATGCCCCGCCGGAAACCGGTTCCTCACTTATCATGTGTTGTGCTGGAAACTTTTAGCAGTTGCATTGAATGGATAGAGACAAAACTTGCTGTTGTCTACAATGCACAGAGCTTTTGCACCAAGGTTGTGCTGTATTTTTTTTGTTTATGCTGACAGAGAGAAAGAGGGATGGAGAGCAAGAGGCTTCAGGCCAAGGTGTGTTATGCTGCGTGTGTGTGTGTGTGTGTGTGTGTGTGTGTGTGTGTGTGTTGATGGTGATACATAGTGCTGAGTATGTTGCTGGGTATCGTTTTTCCTGCATGTCGAGCATTTTGCCGCCCAGTCTCAGATAGATTTTTGATAGGAACGTCAGTGCCAGTTATGCATGCATTCATTTTTTATAAAGACAAAGCAAATGTTGTATTTTACCTGTAGTTACAGTCTTTCTGTCCCACACACACATACTTACATTATGTCCTGTGAGCATGTGTGTGTGTGTGTGTGTGTAGGGGAGGGCAGGGGTTGCTGATGCAGCCTTCTCTGGCTTGATATAGAATGAATTTGGCTTGGAAATAAAACAAACAAAAAAAAAGAATGGGGTGAGGTGTCTCATTGATCTTCTATAGCTCACGACTGAGCCGAGTGCCCAGTGTTTTCATGCAGAGGTGAGATAGTGTGCAACAGAGGCTGATGAAGAAACCGAATCCCATTATAGATCTCCTTCTTGCTGTAAGTCCTCAGGTGTTTGTGTTTCATTGGCCAACATTGATCGAAGGACCCAAAGATGGAGAAAACATCGGAACGAAAATTCACCTATGAGGGAGTTTCTTCCAAAATGACACACAGTGAACATATAATTACTGCATCCGAATGCCATGCAGAGCAGGAAATGATTCAGATACCTTTGTGAGTAAGTTGCTGACCTTACTGGAAGGTTTGTTTTCTGTGAGCCTCTGGGGGACCAGCAGATGTTGCTGCAGCTCAGTCCTCTAGTGGAGCAGAAAACTTTGTTTATTTTTAAAGAAATCGCCTCTCAGTAAATACAATTTCCACAAAGGACTTCATTGATTCGTTCACGTTTTGCAAAATGTCAGACCGGAGGTGGACCTTTTCGCCAGTGGCCATCGCTGAGATAATGCACCAATGCAAAATGCCGCTGAAGCAGATCTGTTAGTCGACACTAAAATGGCCAGGGTGCTGAAGGTATGCGCTCAATTTGATTTCTTTCACTGCTGTGAGATCTGCTGTTGACCTTTGGACTTCAGCTTGGCTTTACCATGTTCCCGCTGGCTGGCTGCTGCGATTCTGAATAAAATGAAATGAAACCTTCTATTCTTAACGCAGCACTGTGTATGTGGCATGGAAGGGTAGTTGAATTACTGTATTTGCACATCTTTATCACTTGTCACACATTAGACACCACTGTCTCTGGTGCTGTTTGCAGTTTTGTGTTTGTGCATCATTAGAGCAGGTGTTGCTCCCCAGTCATGTCTCATACTGTTTCATCCACTTGTAGCACTCAGTGGGTTATTTGACAGTGGTGTACCAGTATGTGGGGGGGGTTAAAAAACTTTTTTGTGACTATTTTTAAAGGTGAGATCAAATGAAACAATAATGCAGTATCTGTGCAGTTTAACACCATGTTGTTTTGTAGGTTTTGTAGAAAAGGAGGTATCTGAAATGAGTATTCCTGCTGGTTATTTGTAGCATTTCACACACGTCCATATCTTTGTCACGTAAGCATAACTGCTTGCTTTCAGTTAGCAGTCTAAAGTTACTTCAAAGATGGTTTCTCACTATATAAAAGACAATGATGGACAAACTGCAAAGCTGCAAATCAGATGAAATATTCCATAGGAAGTGTCATGAAATCCTGCGTGCTTACTGTCACATGAGTGAAAAATAACAGCAGTAAATTAGCCCGTGTAGACTGTGAATCACCAACACACAGATCCGAGGATGTGAGACGTGCAGTGTCAAATGACCATAGTTTTAATTAGTGTTAAGTAATATTATACTCTATTCTTATACTGCAAAACATGAAAAAGTATATATTTTTATATAACATGATACTGCTATAGCTGGCATATGTTATTCATAATCATGTGGTTCTTAAGCATACACTTCCCCAAGACAGAAAGGGTCTGTTCTTAAAGGTTTCATATCCTGATTGTGATGATGATAAATGATTGACTGTACACTGTAATACAGCTGCTTTTACGTCCCAATCAAGAAGGGTTTGAGAATAACATACATCTTTATTCATTCCTGCAGTGAATCAACACAGCAGGGATTTGTGTCATATGGATTTCATTTTCATTTCAGAGACTGGAGCCCTTTTATATAGTATATATATATATATATATATATATACACACACACACACACACACACACACACACACACACACACACACACACAGTACAGGGGGTCCTCGAGTTACGACGGAGATCTGTTCCTGAGAATGTGTCGTAACCGAATTTCGATGTAAGTCGGAACATACATTCATTGTGCCATTGTGCATACATTGTGCATACATTGTGCCACTAGATGTCGCTATAACACCACCCTACAATAAGAGTTTACAATGGTGAATTGCCTTTTGTCTCCGTAGGGGTTGACATCGCGAGTGTAATGAGCATTTCCTTTAGATTTCTGATATCAACCGTGTAGACCCTGTGTTGTGAATAAACCTACGGTATCGCCACGATCCCCTTAAGCCGAAACAAGGAAGTTCACGGGAGATGTGTCGTAACCACGAAAACAACGTATCTCGCGACCGTCGTA
Organism: Trinectes maculatus; assembly: GCA_016785345.1. Taxonomy (NCBI): domain Eukaryota; kingdom Metazoa; phylum Chordata; class Actinopteri; order Pleuronectiformes; family Achiridae; genus Trinectes; species Trinectes maculatus. The sequence continues at coordinate 161,918 of JAFBJQ010000516.1, read as the reverse complement.
ACTCGAGGACCCCCTGTGTATGCACATAGACACATGAGGCATGTTATATACTGTATATGCTATATAACATGCCTCATTCATCGATGTTTCTTTGTGTTGGTCTCAGTTCTGTCTGATTGACAGGGCCAGTAGACGCAGTCTCTGTGTCAGAGTCAGTATGACTCCTGAGATGGCAACTCATAATGTGCATTAATGAGGTGGCTCTATAGCGGCTGCTTTGTGAAGCAGACCTTCTGACACGTGCGTGAGCGTGAGCTGGGTTTGTGAGTGTGGGAGAGTGAGGGATCCTCAATCGCTCTGGTAGATCGGGGGTTGATCACACATCAACCACAGGTCAACCACAGGTTAATCGCGTCTAACACTGTCCTGCTTCGTAGGCCGACAATTCTCTTTCCTCCTTCAACTTATGTGTTCTCTCTCCTTATCGTCATGCAACGTGAGGCGTACAACTCAGTGGTTCAATACATACATCATGCATCTGGCTGTGTAGTAGGTATGAGGTCGTCACGACCGCAAAGGAAAGTGTTGTACATCAGTAGCCACATTGTTATCAGTTTGGTGAATATGACTCCTGCAATCCGGTTGAATCTGCATTGTCTCTGACCTCCCCTCCCTTGCATATAAAGTTTTTTTACCTATTACACACACACACATGCACGCATACACACACACACACAGGCACGCACGCGCGCACACACACACAACCATAATCTCAGGCTTTTGTGAATTTCCAGCTATAGATATCGCTAAAAGCCACACAGGAGACATTCCTGTATAAATCTGCATGCTAAGCAACGCCTCTTCTCCTCTGCGGAGCCCTATAGTCCCTTTTTGAGTGGTATTAATTCATTTGCTCTCTCATAAACTGCGCACTCTCCAAGATGGCTAAACCTCCCGATCAGAATCACTGATCACTAAGGCCCAAGTTGGGACCAGCTCTGCAAGCATCGTATTTTAGTCCTCCTTAACTAATACACCATTAGCACCTCTGCACACTCCCTCTCTCATTTGTATGTCTGCTCGTCTGTTTTCTCCAGTGTTGCATAAAGCCGACATGTCGCAGTGGCTCAGTCAGACTGTGGTCGCTCAGGACTGTAACCCTGTACCTGTTTACCACAGCAGTTCTGTTACATGTGAGGGAAAAGTGGAAGGCGGTCGTGCAGGTCTCAGCCACATGCAGAATAATCATTCTCCATCCAGGCCAGGTGTGATACTCATCCCATGTCCTGTGCTGAGGACTGGAGTGAAAGAGTTCTGTGACTGACTCTGAATTATTAACCAAATCCCCCCAGAGACAAAACAAAAACTGGGGATGCGCCATGGTAATCACTAACAATGATTCACATCAGTATTAATGTAGTTTCTGAACCAAGTCAAATGCTAAACGCTTTGCCCAAATTGCTACTCTGCAGTTCATTAAGCACACCCTCCAATGCGCATTAGATCATGGCCTATTAAATCTGTGCTTGATTGGCAAGTGGAGATATTCGACTCTCACTCTGTCTTTGTGTTTCTGTTGAATTGCAAGCTGCAAATGTTCTTAACTCGTGTCCTTGTCCAGGCTGGAATGGATGTAATTACCTGCGCAGCTACAGGCCCATGGCAGTCATGGCAGTCTGGACGAGACGTGATTATATCTGGTTGAGCTATTCAGAGCTGAGCTTTGCCCTGTTCATGGTCAACTGAGCATTTTGCGCTCTTGAATCCGTTTTTCTCAACATTTATGATGACAGTTTTTTTTTTTTTTTTTACTTAATACCTTCTGTTTTTAGAAGGTTGCTTGGGGTAGGCAGTTGGAAAGCAGTCCTTCATTGGAGCTCCGCTTCGGAAACATTCAGTTCACATGAAAGTCTCATGACATTGATCGTGGAAGAAACCGTCAAGTTCACAATATAGTAGCATTTTCTTTTCCAAGTTAACTAACTAAAGAAAGAGCTGTTTATTTTTTTAAATGTACCAAAAGATCAGATCGCATTGTACGCACTCTGAATGCACACTGGAGTTGTGTAATCATCTACACAGAATCATAATTAACTACAGGAAGTCTGATCCTTCAGAGGGTCCATGGGTCAATGTACATCTGCTCGGCGTGGTGATGCTGGGTGGCCACTGTCTGTGGATAACTGTGAGCACACCATTTGTTTGAGGACTAATGATAATGTGATGCTTTAATGATCCCCACAGGCCAAAGTGTCTTTCCTCATGACTCTCTCACACAGCTGTGTGGAGAGGGATCATTACCCGTGGACTGGAGCGGGGTTGTCAGGGTTGTCCCCCCCACCCCACCCCCATCAGTTGGTTTCTTCTTTCTGTATTTCTTTCTTTCTTTTTTTATAAGATACACTCTTCTTTATAATCCTCCTGCACAGCCGCTGTGTGTTCTCCTCTCACCGCGTTTGAAATTCTCTCAACCATACTGCTCCGTCCTCTCTCCGCTGTGTCTCACCAAAAGGGACCTCAGGTGGTGCTGTTGTCCTGACAACCAATGAGGGGAGCATCACAGTCAGACTGCTGGATACTATGGGAGAGAGAGAGAGGGGGAGAGCGAGAGAGAGAGGGGAGGGGAGGGGTGGAGTGGAGTTGGGTTGGGGGGATGGATTCCTCAGACTCTGTACAGAAGCCTCTCCACCGCCGCTGCTGGCTGTGCCGTGCCTTTACGCGGAGAGCATTACGCATCAGTGGACTATAGAGTCAACGCCGCACGTCTTCTTCCATAAACTATTTAGGAAAACTGTAGTGGCCACGCGGGACTGATTCGGACCGTCTCCCGAGAAGCGTGGACAACTACTCATCATCCTCCATCCTTGTGTTTTTCTGTTGTTGTTTTTTTTTTTTGAAAGCCTTGGATCTATAGCTCCCGAACCGCGCGCGCGCCTGAGCTTTACCATGCAAGCCGGACGCAAATCGTGCTGGAGGCAGTTGCAGGCTTCGTTTTTCAGACTGCTGTGTCTTATCCCCACAGGATTCCCTGTCCGGAGTGTGGATATGCAGCGCGCGACCGACAACATCACCATCCGCCAGGGCGACACGGCGATCATAAGGTAAGACTCGTCCCTCAACTTTCCTCTCCTACCTCCCCCCCGCCCCCCTCCTCCTCCGGATGCGCAGCAGCATCCTCACCGGGAGCAGACAGCTGCATCCCACAGAGATACAGACCGGTGATGATCGCCATTAGGTCCACTTTGTCAGGATAAACCTGTCGCCCCCTCAGTTTACAGAGGAGTAGACAGGGTGTTTGTTTGGTCGCGAGACGACCTGCTCGGATTCCCAACTTTTCTTCCAAAGTCCAGTCCGGTTTGCTATTTAAGTCTGTCAACTCCCATTCCAGTGTCTCTGTTTGCCTGACGACATGTTGGTACAGATGCGACGTCCCCACTTTGCTTTTTAACAAAAAAAACCCATTGCGTGAAAACGGTGCCCACCCACACCCATTTGTTTTATTCTAGCAGCGACGATTAAACTTGTAGAAAGAAGCCGCCGATGAGACGTAAGTGCGTCACGATGCCTGAGACGCAGTTTGCGCGCGCGTTTGTGCCAAAGACGCGCGTCACGGGCGCAGGGCTGAGGCTGCTGAGGAGAGAGAGCCTCCACGTTTCACCGCTCTCTGTGGGGCGTTGGGGTGTTTTAGCCCGAGCAGCCTGCAGGGGGACACGCGGCTGAAGCGGCCGATGAAGACATCACTCACTATTAGTCTGCAGCCGCGCGAATATAAAGCACAGTTTCTTTTTTTTTTTTTAACCAGAAGCCCGCTGTGTCTGTCGCGTGGAGTCCGTATTTTTATTTATTCTTTTTGTGCGTAGAGGCCTCGCGCCCGTCTTAATCACTCCTCAGACAACGTAAGCTGTCAGCTGATGAGGCTCGGCAGATGTCAGTTACCACGTGACCCGAACCATGTGTATGCCAAGGGATTGAGATTGTTTTTTTCATTTTCCGCCCCCCCCCCCCCCCCCCCTTAAAAGTGGGATAGAGAAGTCCACTGGTATAATAGGCTGCACACAGAACACTCAATCACATTGATCACCCCCTCCCCCCTTCCCCCACTATCTGTCTCATGCTGTATTTACAGTCCCACCAACCACCCGGGCTCCACTAATGAGTGTGAGAATAAAGAATGTAATTATGGGGCAGACCTTTAACACTGCCTGTCGCAAACAGACACGCAACTGACTCTGCTCATCTGGGTTTGCACCCACACACACACACACACACACACACAGAATAAATCCCTTTAATGGATTCCCTCTGGTAAACAGTTGCCATCCATTCAGGTACCTGCTGATCACATTAGTCAGTTGAACTCACCGGGGGGTCACGGCTATTTGTTTCCCTCCCCAAATCCAGTTGGCTGGGTCTTAGCGACGTTCAGTTCGCTCAGAGGTGACGACAGACTTCACACTCAGGGTCAAACTGACTGCCAGTCCACCGCTTTGGCTTTGTCTCCGATGGGTGGCTGCAAAGTGATTATCTGGGGGCGATCGCTCCCTGGGTGTCATAATTAATGTGATGTTTCTACGGTACCTCGATTGTGTTAGTGATCAGTCTTGTTTACTGTCAGTCATGTGACGGTCAACTGCAGTTCAGACCCCTGTGGCGCCACTGAAAAACAACAATTTTTCACACCCAGTTTCCGCCCAGCAAATTGGATACTGGAGGAGTAGCGGGGAGAAAAATACATACTGAAACTTTGAGCAGGGTTGGGAGGCCATTGGCGAGTCATTTGTTCAGCTGCACAGTGGATCTGCTTCATAAGCGTGGTTATGTGAATGCTGAGGCTATATCGGTGACCTGGGGGCGTAATAAGGCCTGGTCTCCTTTAGCGGGGCCTGTGGATACAGTCATGACATTCATGGCACATGGGGGAGAGATGCTGGAGTGGAGAATCAGCATGTGGCAAAACAACCGCTGTGACAGGACACACACCACCAGGCACTGCTGCTGGAATGAGAAGGGACATTTATTTTTTACCAGCACTGTGTTGTGCTGAATAAATTCGGAAAGCGTCTTTATCCTTAAGCTCCATGTTTTTTTTTTCTCCATGTTTTCGCAGTACTGTTGCTGTAACCCTGTGTCTGAGTGTCTATTGTGAGGCTTTACCGTGACGTGTTTAAAACATTACACTCTCAGTCTCGTGTGGCTCTTTTCAAATTCATATTCAAAGGAGCAAGACGCCGCAGAGATCGAATATCAATATTGTAAATTCCTATCACACTGAATTAATCATCTTTTATAATGAAATATTAATCTTTATTATTTCATGATATTTATAATGAAATAATAATCTTTTCCTCACATCATCACATTCTCCCTCAGACTCTATCAAAAGCGAACAGAAACCTAATATTGACTTATCTCCTCTGTGTGCGTGGAGAACAGGAGTGAACGGTGATGAATTTTCACTGGGTCATTTTCTGTCGCACAGGAAGAGGTTGCTCTTCGCTGACGTCGGCGGCGCATTTAGATTTAGATCATCACGAGGTTTTCGACAATGTTGCCAAAGCAGGTCGACAAGGGGTTAATCTGAGAGCGAGAGATTACCATTTTAAACAGCAGAACTGTCTGATGACTTACGCAAACATTTTCACGCCATCAACTTGTATTGTGAAGTGAATTCAGCGTGAAGCCAACGTGATGTGCAGCCGCTTTCTCAGCCACTTTCTCTGAAACCGTATCTGTAAAACGCTTTACCAGGAAGTAACCATGTAACCACACTACGTCCTAATCTTTTGACTGTGTGAATGATTGGGTTCGGTTCAGAGATTACCACCTTACCAACAACGCCAAGCTTTTCCATCACTTGCATCTGCTTGAAGTGACGTTTGCCCTCGGAAAGCGGGAACGTTAAGTCCCAGCATATTAAATCCAGGCCTGTGTCCCAGCAGTCGCGTTTGAGACCTGTAACATTTAGGTCACATTATATCTCAGCCACTTTCCAATGCTGAATTAGCATGTTTTTTTTTTGTTTTTTTTTAACAAGGGTGACGCCAACAAGTGGAATCAGACTATTCTCTCATCGCATTATAAATCAGAGATGAAGAGAATCAGAAAAAGTTTTATCCACTTTAAGCTCAGTCTGTGTCACAATAGTTACAATACTTTTTTAATTGCGTTTTTTATGAGACCATGAGGATGCTGAGCCCTGAAGGGGAAGGTTGCAATGTCAGGCGAAGGCCTGATAATTGACAATTGCTTATGAAAGCATTAATGACACAGTGTCTGTGATTGCTCTCCTCTGGGTCAATTATCTGTGTTTTGACAGAGCGCTGAGCGCGGCTTGTTACTTTCACACACCATTCTGCACTTCTGCTTTGCCCCAGAGGATCTCGGGCAAAACTTGGACCAGGGTTCTTGCCTGTAATTTGAGTCAGACAGATGTTATGTGTGAAATCAGCTCAAGGCTGTGACTCTACGTGAGACATGATGTTAGTCCATTTCAAGTTTCTGTACAACTCACCGTGCTTGAAAATAGCGATTTCAGTTACTTTCACCTCAATTATTAAAACCTCAAAGATTGAACCTTGATGGCTGAGAGATCGCAGGGTTGTGGTGTGCATTCCACACACTTTAGTAAACTGCACTTTTCCAACATTGATACTGACAGGTTGGGGGAAATTAGCTGCCATTCCCAGGATATCTGACCATTAGGAAAGCTGATCATATGTTTCTGCAGACCACCAACCCACCAATCCTACACGAGGCCCATGAGTCCTAACAACCCTTTCTGGAGTAATGAGCAGACCGTACAGATAACTTTTAAAAAATAATGTTAGTACTTAATGTTCATGTACTTAATAAGTCTCTGTCAGAGCTGACAGCACTGCTTGTTAAAAAACTAAGCAGTATTTCTGAGAACTTTAGATAATTGTGTAATTAAGGAGCAAAGGAAAAATGGACTATCTGATGCATGCTGCATCAGTAAACAACAATACACGTCAAACGTGTCATAAAAAATTAAAAAGCACAGGGAAGCAAATGAGAAGCCTGCCACATACACCCCCCACCCCCACCCCCCCTCTAATATTCAGCAGAAATGACCTTTAATCAGCGTTTCTTGCTGTCACAGTCAACAATTATGGCGGCGCAGTGCAGATATTAATTTTCACAGACACGAGGAGACTGGAACAGTTGATACAGTCCAGGCTGGATTTCCAAGTGGACAGAGCCAAATGGAGAGAAAACAGATCAATGTCTGGATTTCCGGGCAGAGGGCAACAGTGCAACATTATTTGGGATGTTCAGCCCCCAAGGGGTCTCTAGATTTCCCTCTACAGCCCATCCGTTTGGAGAGCTGCTTCATAAAAACGTGTGTGTGTGTGTGTGTGTGTGTGTGTGTATTTATATATATATATACAGTTGAGAGTCTCCCCAGGCATCTCTCAGTACCTCTATCTCTTAATCGCTCTCTTCCTCCCTGTTTCTCTCTCTCTCTCTCTCTCTCTCTCTCTCTCTCTCTCTGCCTGCACTGTGTCGTCCAGCTGTGCTGACTTAACCTGATTCGCAGGATGCACATGAAAGGGAGAGAGAAACAGGGAGTTTCTTTTTTTTTGGGGGGGGGGGGGGGGGGGGGGGGGGGACGAAGGGAAAGCCATTGAAGGGAAAAGAATGAGAGCGCTCGCCATGAAAGAGAGACATGCAAAAAGAATAAAGAAGAGAAGGGAATGATGGGTAGCAAGAGGGTGTGGGGGAGGACGGGGGAGGCAGGGACACGGTATTAGTACAATCAGCACAATAATCCCTTCTGTTCCAGCCCGGGCCAGTGAAGGATTTTCCAATCAATTTCATTTTCGCTCATGATGCTACAGTGACAGCGCCGAGCGAGCGGCTGCCAGTTGGGTCATTATCGCCATGTCCCCGTTTTGGCTTGGGACATGGGGGACTGCTTCAGGGATGCGGGTTTTGGTTGATATTTTGCCAATCCTGCCAACTCTTTAGTCATGACTGGTTCCACGTTCCAGTAGGATGGGAATAATCGGCTGCAGAGACAGTGGGACGTTCCCTGGACGTGGAGTTCTGACACAGACCATCACCAATGCTTTCAGCCTGTGGTCTGATGTTTGCTGCCTTTGCACTAAGCGCTTTTCAAAATGCTTATCTGAGTAACTCAAGCCCAGAAGCCAGGCCCAACAGGTTTTTGTCTGTGAATATTAAAAGCAACCTCACTCTTTACGTAGACAGCTTTTGTTGGACTGGCCAGACTGTCTCTAAGTGCATATTTAAACCACTCAGCACTTTGGCCCAGGCCCTGGCTACCTACTGGAGATGGCAGTGGACGTGGAGTGGAGGGGTTTTCTTACTGCTCTCAGAAAATCCCCAAATGCCTCAGTGTTATAGGGCCTGAAGTGGATTCAATATTAAAATGGGACATGAGACAAAGGGCTTATTTTAAATAATTTCTATCAACGTGAGGCTTTGTAATTGTCATGATGGTTTCATCCTTCAGAATTCAAAATTTCTATCATGACTTCCAATAATTAGTGTTCATCTTTTCTGTAAAAGTTAACAAAGCAGGAATTTGAAATTTTAATTTTATGGAAAACAAAAATCACCAGTTCACCCAATTTCACATCTGGTGAAATGAAAATAATTTATGAATAAATATAACAACAAAGGGATGAATGAGTGTGGGCTAAGCTGTGTGATGCTGGAACCATGGAAGCAGGTTAACTGAATTCCCATCTCTCAGTCAGGGTGACTCAATCTGGAACACGTGGGCGGGAGCCGTTATGACTCGTGTCCCTGCTGCTTTAAAACCACGATTTAAGAGCAGATTAGCGTCCTGCAGTAAGTAACAGTCTGGATCAGCACGCTCATTGTTTACGCCCCCATCTTTTTTAAGATTAGGGGGAAAAAAATCAGAAATAAATCAGCTCACTGACCTACTGAGACAACAAAATCACCATGCTGCCATGTAGACATGCAAGTCTCATTCTTAAGGGAAATATTATTTCTGGATGGTTTTGCCTCTTGAATCAAGTGTTATATGTCAATTTTATTTACACATATTATATTAGATTTTATTTTCTGTTGATTTTAAATACAGTATAAGGTTCACCGTATATACAAGGTTCACCGTATATACAAGGTTTACCGTATATACAAACCCATGCATGCATTTCATAGCGGATTCTGTGAATATGTTAAAGCTACATCCCTGCGCCTGGCTGGTCAAACCCTGCAGGAATAGATAGCTGGAGGTTGCACTGGCAGTAATTGTTTACCTTCATATATCAATTGCTTTGCATGGCCAGCTCTCAAATATAGACACTGGTCCTCTGTGTTTGTTTCCCCAAAGCTGCGGGTCGATATTACATTGCCATGAGACAAACATTATACAGTGTGTCCTGTGTCCTCTCTGCGTGTTCATCAAAACACCACTATTTGGTTTGCGTTAAACAATTATTTGTAATGAATTGCATAATCAATGAAGGGATCCTTAATTATTCAACAATACGGCAAAGTCTGGAAATGAATGATAAGCCAGTCAAGTGGAGTTCAGTAAACAGGCCCACCAACAGTGCTGAAAGATTTCGGTATTGTGTTGTATTGTTTGTTTGCCTGTTGTATGTCCAGAGGATACACTGCACTGTGTCGCTGGAACTCAACCAGAATAAAGCTTTAGTTGACATTGTGTGTGCGAGTGATGATAGCCGGGTTCAACTTGCAATGCACCTAATCATTAGAAACATAAATAGCTTTTAGTGACAACAAAATCATTTACTCGCCCACGTTAATCACCAGAATGTCACACCTTTTTCCCAAATGCCAAACGTAGCCTGCATTATTAATGATAAAACTTGTTTGACTAATATGAGTTGATGACTCAAAATTGAAAAATGCCCCATTGTTTTTCATTACCAGACTTTGTCTAATTTGAAATGATACTGAGGTGTTTATATCCCCAGGAAGATGTATTCAAATAGTTTGGGTCCCTCCTTTCATCTTAATAAAGCGTATGAGGCGACCATTACAATTATGCAAAAAGTCGCTGACGTGGTGGTCTGTGACTAATACGTTTCCATTTCACTTCCACCTGCAGTTTCAAAGTACATTTACCAAAAAATGTGTTAAATGTATTTTTAGTTTTTTGTAGATTTCAAAACTTGTTTAGTGTGAATAAATGCAAGGGCTTGCAAACTTCAGTCAGTTTAAGATGTTTATGTTGAACTGCATTTCAGGAAACGCTAAAACGTGATGTAAATAGAGGATCAAACTGTTTTTGAATGAACGTTGTGTTCACTTGACCTCAGAAATCAGAGCTAAGGAGTGACATCACACCTGGGATGACCTTATTCCTTATGGCCAACTGGGACGTTTGCTCGTCCCAGTTGGCCACTGTTGTCAATACCAGCTGATAACATGTCCAACATGTCCACAAATAGAGGCTGTGCAGTACTGTGAGTAGTACGTGATTTAATGAGACACAAATAAGACAGAGCTGCAGCTTTTATGACTGTTTATGAGTATGGGCCTGTTAAATCTTCTGAAGTTGCACATCCCACTTATCCAGTTTAGAAATTTTGAAAGAATGCACCATAACTTAATTTTTCAACTGTTGTGAGTAAAATGCTTAATAAGTGCCGTCCTTCTCTTTATTTAATGTCAGCATGCATCGCATGGACGAGCTCCACGTTTTAATATTGACACCCCATCTCTGTTTGAAACTAAACAGAGAGGTCTAGATCCACTTGGAAATGTCAAATGAGTTGGCAGCAACAGCCCTCATATACTACACTAATACCAGTGATGATGTTGAACATGCGCCGAGGGAAACTGGCCTTAGCCTAACATGTTTAACATTATCCTGCTGAGTTTTCCTTTCCTTTTCAAAAGACGAGTCTATGAAAAGGCCATAGTGCTAAAGGTGCAGGAGATTAATTAGTGTTTCTCTCCTGAGCACTTGGCATTTGAGAAAATGGCTGCGACTCTGTGGCCTACTTGCTCGGCGTTCCCCTCAGATTTGTGCAGCATAAATGTGCCAGTGGTAGAGTTGAAGTGAAATCCGTCTCAGTTTGTGCAGCATGTTGCCATTAGATTTAACTTCTCATCGTTTGCTTTAGCAAGCAGAAAACAGGCGCAGGAGTTTGGCATTGCGAGACTCATTTTGCCATTAATTATTCCCACTGAATTAGATTTAATCCTCTACCCGGCGAAACAGCATTGTTTTCAATTACTGGAATTGCACTCCTGTCTCTGCATGTTATCAGGATTACCTCCAATTAAAGCAGGTCCCCCAGTGGGTAGTTGTGGTATTGATTACTGCTGGCCTCACAATCATAAACCTGCCTCGAGCCTTTTTTAAAAATTTACCATCGACCCTCGACAAAGCCTTTTTGTCAGCTGCCACCTATGGACTTGTAGGGAGCTGGGAGTGCATTACAGTGTTGACTCATTCATTATTAGCTCATGTTCAGTTCCTGAACTACATCAGCTAATGTACAGCCACATTTACAAGGCTGTTTGTGTATCAAGGCTCTCTCATCACCAGTGGACAAAGAGTGTCACTGTGTAGCAGGACATCAGGGAGAGAGGAGAAAGTAATAAAGCAATGGATATTATTTAGACCCTCCATCAGCTAACTGTGCACATTCATTTTCTATTGAAATCAGACTATACTGTAAGTGTAGGGCCATCTCACCACGGCCAGTACATCAGCCTCGGTGCCCATTAACAGGTTTTTATCTTCCAACGCACTCATCTCAGCTTTTATAGTGATCACAACCATAACACCTGTAAAGATGTGTGGGTGTATCTGGCAGAGTCGTGATGGCATTCATCATCTTGAAACCGCCTCAGTTAAAGTTCATGCTTTTTCCAGAGACATTTTTTGCCATGATGTTCTATTTATCCAGTGCTGTACTTCAATTCTTAAAGAGGTCAGAGATCAGTGGACAACAAATGGAATACATGCAAATTTAACACAGACACACTCCATCGCTCGTCATAGCTGAAGTGAAAAATATATATTTTCCCCGGAATGTGGACTCAGTTATGATTGTGAGTGTGACCTTTGACACAAATGGCAGAGATTGGTTTTAATGGTCTCAAACTAACTAAGCTGCAACAACGAGCTGTGTGTCGCTGCCACTGCCGCAGCTCCAAATTTAGCAAGCCGCACTCACTTCCTGCTGATTTGTAGAACACAGTCATGGACCTGGCTCCTCCAGTTCCTGCAGTATCTCTGCTGCAAAGTCTGAACAAACTGTTGTGAACCACTTTCTCAGATTAGTCTGATATAAACGGGAATGAAAATTCACTGCGGATGTGTTCAGTTGCATTTCAAGGTTTTTCTTATATCTGTGTGTACGTCCTTGGAATGTGTCAGCTAACATCTACTGGTAACTTTTTTGTTGTGAAAGATCCGATTTTGAAAGAAAAACAAAAAGTTATTCAAAACGTATCCTCCGGTTTTAATTATTTCTCAAGGCTCAAGTCAAGAAAACACACCGGTCGACCAGAACATTAAAACCCCATCGCCTGACATCACGTTATGGATGATCGCCATATTTTTTTTACGACTACATGATGAGATCTATAAAATCTTTGTTTATGATTTGTTGTGGCTCCATGTTATTCTCCCTGGAGAACATTTTTACCCTCGAATCTCATATTTTGACCCGCATTGCTTGTTTTATGTGCAAATGAAACATGAATCGACTGAAAAGTTCATTCGAATTGCAAGTTGCCAATTTGGCCTTAAAAAGCGGGAGTTTGCAGACATTTGCATCTTGCATCTTCCCCTTGCAGTGCCGGAGGTTGTAAAGCAATGTGGTGTGCCTCAAGTAAACACTGCACCCACAGACTAGGAGCAGGTGGCCAAGTACAAATACACAGTCCCTCGGAGAAATGGCAACAGCCTTCCTTTGTGTCTTCAAACAGAGACGAAATAAAGGAAGGAAACTGCTCAGCCTATTTAGCCATGGCTCGCTTCAGCCTTCTAAGACGCCGCTCAGAAATAATGTCGGTTTGATTTCTTGAGGGCATCTTCATTCAATTGTTATCCCCCTTCCACAGAGACCCTCTAAAACAATCACGCACAGGAGTGGTGAGTTGTAAGATATGTTTTTTTTTTAATGTTGTGAGTGAAGTGAGAAGCAAATTATAGAGCTTCTGCTGTTGTTTATTCTTGCATATGCACATATGCGTCATAGATACATCTATGGTTATCTAATCAACCATGGCAGGATATTGGCCGACACTCTCCATTGACTGCACCATGAGTCACAATCATAACATCAAAGTGTGGCCGTGCGTGCTTGTTTGGGTGTTTTGGTGTGCTCAGGTCTGGTCTGCAGTGTAGGGCCATCAAATTCCCTTTATTTGTATTCAGATTCAGGCCCACAGTCACTAAAGGCACATTCCAAGGTGACAGATCAGGACAGGTGTGCTCCCTGTCTGCACACACTATCGAAAGTGTCCCTAACACTAAACTTTAATAACTGTGGATAATAAATAAGACTGATTTTAGCAAATGAAAATGTTATGGTAGCTAAAGCTGCCAAGACACATATTATATAAGAACATTTGGATGTCATCTTGTTACAGTTGCTTGCAAGGTTTTTTTTCTATAATTTCTTATGTCAGTTGTCCAGCAGCTACTGTTTGTGTGTCAGTCTTAGCAACGGCGTTTGAACCCGGGCCCGCTGCATCCTGCTGTGCTGTCTGCTGATACGGTGTCTGTGTTGTCCTGAACTAAGCTGCCTCAAAAACCTTTCCTTGGTCATGGACTTGTGAAACACGTCCTCAAACCTTTGGCTTCTCAGAGAGCGGCTTTTGAATATTCCTTTTTCCCCCCCCAAGCATTCGCTCAAGTAGTTCTGCTTCACTTTATGGTTTTAAATGACTTCTCATATCGTTTATTACTTTTCGGCCGCAGTTCAAACTCCTCTTAGTAAAGTGTGTTCTTGGCCACAGCCCTGCCTCTTTATGAGTGTTAAACAGAGCCTGGCTCTGGATACATGTACACTCTGTCTGAGTGACTTTCTGCTGGCTCCTCTCTCTTTGCTCTTTGTTCTCGCCTTACGCTCTCCTTTATTTCTGTGTCACGGCGCAGACACGTTCTGGACAAACTCCATGTCAGGAAACCTGGGATTTTGAAACAGAGACAGATTTAGACTGATGGAAAGTTCAAACCCAGAGTACCGACCACATTCCTCCACCATCGACCGAACCGCCATCCCTTCTACTCTCTGCTGCTGTTTGACCATTTGAAACTAAAGACACAGAGGGACGCGGGAAATGGTGACAATGATGATGCTGGTAACATAATGATGAGCTTTACCTGTTTCCCCTTCTCTCTCTCTATATATATGTATTTAATACAAGGCTGTTTGTGTATAAGGGTGATAATGTAGTGGCCTGCCGTACATATTGTTTGCTTCATTTTATTCTTCATCGTCATTAGCTTTCTGCTGTCTGAGGTATTTGCCTGATCAATATATACTGTTGCCCATAAAGTTGGAATAAGCCCTATTGAGCATTCTTGGGATGCAGAGGCCGAGCCCTTAATGAGAGGGACAATATTCCTCTGAGTCGACAGGAATTAGCCCGTGATCTTACAGTACCATGGAGAGCGACGTCCTGCCTGTCAGTGTCCCCCTACTCTATATTAGTGATGTGATTGACATTTGAAATTGGACATTCTTAGGCAATCGCCTTGAATATGTGTGTTTCCCGTTCAACTGACCATGATGGAACAATCTAAACAAACTTCTTATTCCTATTGTTCAATACTCCAAATATTTGATTCCAACTGTAAGAATAGAACTGGGCAAAAAGATATATTTCCCTTAGTGCATCTCGATTAACGTTAAAGCAGCTGCTTTCAGCCGGCTCTGTCCCGTTCTGGGATCAATGGCTATTGGAGGAGTAACAAAGAGTGTAATTAGCCTGGCCGCTCTCACCGCTAAAGTTTCAAATCCAGAGCTGCTCAAGAGCCACAAGTCAGCACTACTGCGCAAATCAGTGTACAAATCAAATGAAGGGAGGAAACTTTTGAGAGAGAAACATTGATGGCCTGGTCCCTATAGCTCCTGGCCTGAGGAGGAATGTCTTGTGCTGGTCGTTGTGACTACTGATTAGGAACACATCAGTTCTGCAATGAAATCAAAGTATAGTGCTAAATGGCAGCAGCATCAGCAGACAGCAGAAAGCCCCCCTGATTGGACGAGCCTGAAAGCAGATTAACACAGTGCTATATTTACGGCCCCCTCGCAGCTGGTTTATATTTGACTCTGACGTGGTCCATCCAGCACATAGAGCGCTGTTGTGTTGGTCTGCTGCGAAGAGAAAGACAGGAGACAAGGAAACAGGACACACGCGATCAGAGCCGAGACAGAACCTGAGGGACGTGTTTCTGAGCGGGGGTCTTTGATGGTACTGCGGAGCGGCGGAGGGGCTCGCTGATCTTTCCACCATATTTGTTTCAGCGCGTCTTTTTCTTTTTTCTTATAACGGTTAACACAACACGCTTCATCTCGAGCACCTCACTGTGCTATGAAGTGCAGATGTTCATACGTGCAGTGTGCAGCTGGCTTCAGCGCTACAGTTGTGTAACGCCGGTGAGGTGTGTGTTATTTCCTGCAGCAGGAGAGCATAGATTGTCCCACTGCTGCCCAGGCCTGTCAGGTGTCTGGATGGTACACGGCTGTCAGGAAACAAAATGTATACACTTAACCTATTTTTCCTCCTCATTAAAGAAAACAAAGAGACACGTTGCCAGGTTTGTCCGTGACACAGGAGCTGGCACTTGAAAGGAAACCAGCCTCATATGATTTGGCAAAGAGAGACTGATGAGAGGCAGAGAGAGAGAGAGAGAGAGAGAGAGAGAGAGAGAGAGAGAGAGAGAGAGAGAGA
>JAFBJQ010000516.1:91291-146033 GCA_016785345.1 Trinectes maculatus | reverse complement strand
GAGAGAGAGAGAGAGAGAGAGAGAGAGAGAGAGAGAGAGAGAGAGAAGAAAGAGATTGATCACTGAGTGGGTGGAAATGTCAGCGTGCTCCAGGCTATGCATTTTCCACATGTGGTAGCTGCCATTTGTGCTTCTTTTCCCACTTCTGTCTAACACTCGCTCAGACTTCACCTCACTGGTACCTCCTCTCTCTCTCTCTCTCTCTGTCTCTCTCTCTCTCTCTCTTTACTTGTCTATGTCTCCCGCTCTCCTGAAAAACCCAACGTGAGCACCATCTGCTCCTCATATCACCCTCAGATATGACAACTTATGTTACAGATCACTTTGTGAGGTGTTTCTACAATAACAACAACTCAGCCCAGTCAATAACACTTACTTTTTTCCTGCTAATTGTGGTATGTCAGAGATGCTGAGCTTTTTCAGCTGGTTACAGGTAAAGCGCTGATCCCTCCCGTCATCCCCACACTCATCCTCTCTGCATTACATTGTGTTCACTCTCCTCCTGTCTCTCTGCCCCTGTCCAATTTTCTCCTCCCTGCTTCCTCCAGAGGAAGCCGGTGTTTCGTCTTAATGGACGGGCTTTGTCAAACTCCCATATCCGCCGTTTAAGGATGGAGGGGAGAAATATGTGCGTGCGCGGGTGCAAATGCCTCAGTTCCTCCATTGTTGTTTAGTTTGCGCGCACAGCATATTATTGTGCTTTACCCAATCATCTAAGCTGCTGCGAGCCATGTTCGCTCGCCCACTCAGGAAAGCCAGGATCTGCAGAGAAGGCATAATAATAGTAATCAATCGTAAGGCAAAGCCATCTCTGAGACATGCAGGAGTTACAGCCTCCAACGGCCCACAGCCGAGCAGCATGGGAGCTCGCCAATTAAGACCAGCACTGCATAGGCTTATTTCAGTCGTACAGTATGGTTGGAGCAGTGATCCTCTGGGCCTCCCACAACAACCTCTCAATGCATTTGTCTGTCTATCTGTGTTATTAACTATTTCACTCTTCTTTCATTAGATTTTTCAACAGGCGTTTTTGCTTGGGCATGGGTTTCGCTAGAAGCAGTTGGAAAATAATAAAAACATATGGCCCTGTTTCCGGATTAGTTCTTTGCCCGCAAGGAGGCCGAATCCTTCTTACATAAAAACAAAGCATTTATGCAGGCAGTTCTCGCATCACCTCTTATTTTGGCCCTTTAAAAAGAAAGAAGTCAATAAGACGACACAGTCATGCGGAAGATCGCTCCTCATCACTCTGGTTATAGAGGTGGCTGGTTGCAGACAAAAACATGTTCTACTGTGGGATCAGTGTGCGCCTTCAGGCCAGGCTCAGTGACAGATGCATTGGCCCATATGATAGTCTCCCTAATCTGATTCATCTCTATATCCTTGCACCACCTCATATGTACTGTATGTGTGCTGTGATGTTTTACTTGTGGACTGTGAGTACCTTTGATTGAATGGAGGGGTTTGTTGATGTTTTCATGTTAGTGCATTTGTGTGTTGCAAATGAGAAATCCCTCCAAATTACAGCAAGGAGGCGCCATGACTGTGGTTCTTAGCAGAGGAAGTGCAAAGACACAGCCAGGATGGTTCATTGAAGGAACGGTATTTCCCATGCATGAAATTCCCATGAATGTCTAACAGACTTTATATGGTGACAAGAATACAGTCTGGTGCCATCTGGTGGACAGGTGGAGTATGACAATATTACAGGTGACAAATGGTGGGGACAGTGGCGTGCCTGCAACATTCAATTGAGTTCATAGCGACGTTCAGGCTGTGGCATTGACAGGCTACACAAATATAAATAAGCTGTGCCTGTGGTTTTGCTATTAGTGGTAGACTCCCAGTCGCCGAGGAGCTGGTGGTGGAAACATTATCAGCAGATTAAAACACAGGATAAGGCGCCTGCACCATGCAGCGTCCTGTGCACTTCCACAGTGTAGATAAGATGACTGTGTTTGCTGATTGCATATGTGTCCTCCTCAGTGTGCGACCGCGGTTTTTGTCTATTTTTTAAGCAGATTGCAGGAAGGTTGGTATTTCTATGCTCCAAGCTGTGTCTGCGAGTGCTGCTATGCATGTATTTGTGCTCTCATGACTTCCCTGTGGTGTGCAGTGAGGAGTGGAGGAGGACGATGCAGCGGCTTACTCATTAGTGCAGCAACAAGTCATTGTGTGTAAATTCCCAGTGGTGGCCTTTTCTGTGCAGTTTCCATGCTGCGTTGGTATTCCTGTAATTTAGCTGTGTTTTTTTTCCTCCATAGAGAAATGCATATTGTTTGCATGTACCATAGTGGTTAGTTTTTTGTTTTTTTTTAATTGTGATTCATCAGCCATTGAGTTTATGGAAATGACACGTTTGTGCATTGTGTGAAACTGCCCTGGGTCAAGTTTTCGGCCCAAACATAGTTCAGTACTCCCCTTGATTGCATTAGTATATTATTAAAAAAGGCATCTGCACGTCACAATAAAAGCCTATTTCGGGGCAGCTATCCCCTTCGGTCTAATTGATAGCGGTTCATGGTTATCCTTCCCTGGGAGATCATATTCAGCCGATCTCATTATAGTTGCTTTTTATTTGTAAGCTTGCCAGAGTTTGGGTAAAATTGTCCTTTCATCTTTTGCTTTGTTGTTTAAGTAGGTTTGCCTCCATAAGGGGGAGAGCGGCTCACCAATTTATCCAAGTTTTATTCATTCATTTATTTATTTATTTATTTTATCAGTCCCCTTTATAGCACTTCTTAATTGAGTGCTGCTTGCTGCCCTTTCATTGAGCTAAGCCCGGGTAACAGCAGAAACAAATTGAGTGGACAATCTGCTCGACAACCAGAGAGACGGGGGGCTGAGAAAATATAGAAGAGTAGGAAGAAAAAGCTGACTTTGTGGAACTGTCATGCGCTGAGGGCCACGTGCTGTGGTAACTCTGGTTTTAACAGGGCCAAACAAGCTCTGCCAGGGCTTATTCATTATTTAGCCACATCGTAAACCCAGTTGCCCTGCAACCAGCATGACATTTCTCGCAGTCCTTTCACATCTTGTTGCCAGCAGAAGTCAACATGCAGCTGGACCACGACTGCAAAAAACCTACAGCGTTGTTTGATGCGTAAACGTTTTGTACTGGTCGTCTGGCGAAACCGCACTTGGCCATGTCGTGCAGGAGATGTTGGCGTGTCGGACCACAGGAGCACGTTGTCCTCAGCACACCTGCTCTGAAGCAGAAGCTTCATAAGAACTGGATGTATCAGCAGCTTTCACCATTCTGTTTGCTCCTGTTTAATTAGGGAACCAATAACCTCTTTGTGTTTCTGTCACACACGCACACACGCACACATGCACACACACCACCATCACCACCACCCTCCAGCTCCTAGATTATAGTGACCTACATGTGGTGGATATTATTGAACTAGGTTACTGCTGATCAAATTCATGCCCATAAGCATTGTAAGTGTGTCCACTGTACGTGTGTGTGTGTGTGTGTGTGTGCGCGTGTGCACGTGTGCAGATAAGATTGATTAGGTACATATTGGTTTGTGAGCATGTGGGTGTACACACAGTGTTAAAACTGGTGCAGCACACACAGATACACAAAGAAGCACACACACACACAATCACCCTTTTTTATCACTTACAGATTTTATCCTTGCTTGCAATTAATGTGGCAAGTAGTATGTGTTTCTAATTTAATATCTCTTCATGTAAAATATGCTCTCCTCTAAGTATAATGGTTTTGGTGGGAAAACAAACAGACTGAATGTGTTACTGGGGATAATAACGTGTGTTATGTTCAATCCATTTGAGCTCAGTAAACTCATATTGAAAGTGATGTTATGCTTTGTGTCAGGGGTTGTTTCATGCTATTGGTTTGACAGAATAAACTGCATATCATTTCTCCTAGAGGCCACCAGAAAGGTGAAGTCCAGCCTATAGCCTCATACAAAGTTCCATTTATGCACAGGCCTTGTTCAGCCAGTCACTATTTGTAACATCCAGACTGTATTAAACACTGTTTGAGAAAATCGAGGTGGCAGGAATTGAACGGATGAAATGTTGGATTTGCTAATTGGGTCCAAACCACATTTGGAGGTGATTTGAAATGAAACTTGAATTAATCATATCTATCTCGGGTTAGATTTTTAAATGCCTTCTGAAACACATGCCATGCTACACACAACCCTGATGTCAGGTAATCAGAAGATTATAAAATGACATATTGTCATTGTGTCCCTTATATCACCCAAAACCAATGTGTATAAAATCTTAATCTAACTTGATCAAGTTGTACCCATTGTTTATGTTGATCCAGATCTATAGCGCACAATATAGATTTCACTCATTTCATCTGAATCTAAACTGCAGACTCCATTAATCTGGACCCCAGCCGTGTCTCCTACAATCCCACATTCATCCACTCATGCATTGACTTAAGCGCACACACGTACACACACATCCTTGGACAAACAATGTGTTGTCTAAGGCCCATACGTTTCTGCCGGAGTGCAGAAATAGATCACATTGGCTGGTGTAGCAGGGAGTGGAAACTCATTACCGCTGGCCCACATACTCACATTCACACCACTGTTCCTCTGATGCCATGCACACGTTAGGGTCAACATGCGCCCACGTGCATCTCATGGACTGTACATGCACAGACACACTCTGAGTGTATGGAGATTTCAGCTCGGCCCTTTCCTGGCCAAATTAAAATGACAAAAACAAAGATTCACACACAAAAGAAAACCACAGTCCGGGTTCGCCATATTTCTCCATCTGTCATTGTAGCATGCAATTAAACTTGTATTCTCTCCAACTCTTTGCTATTCGGCCCTAATGAAAGGCTAATGGTCTGTGGCTGCTTGAGTGGATTGCTTTTTCACACTCTGATTTCTTTTCTTTTTTTCCGTTTCCAGTGAAATGTAATTGTTTTGACAGTGTGGTTACTTGACAGAGTGGTTGTCAGCATTCCTCAATGATAAATTGAATTGCATGGGAAAGTGTTGCCTTTCAGAGGGGTGGAACGTGCTGCATGCTGATGCAGTAATAAAGAGAGAATATATGATAGAATGTGGTAGTAGTGGTGATTGTCAGGGAAAATTGGCTGTTGTTTTTCTGGTACTGTGTATTGCTTCATTCTTCACCTCCCCCAACACACAGAATACTTTTTCTTCACTTCTTCATCTCTGAGTCAGCCTACACATGCAGTCTGTCATAAGACACTGCATCTGTGGACTATGTGTTCCACACATCAGACTGCACATAAAGGATTCTCCCCGCATAGCAACACATCTTTACAGTTTGCCTTCACTATCTTCTTGTTAGATCTTGTTGTCAATGCACTCATTAGCTCATCTGCTGTTATTTAGCTATATGCAAGTGTTGTGTTTTTTTTCTGCAGTGGTTTGGGAATATTGTGGTCTCTGTTGTTGAACCCATAACTGAAGCCATTTCCTCGTCACTATGTGATAGAAATTATTTCTTTTTTTCAGTCTTTGGTCTGGAGCTCATTTGGTTTGAGACTGAGATAAGTGAGGCACAGTTGATGGAAGACAGTTGCTCATGCTGGATGTGTCTTGTGAGGGTTTTGAAATGAGGTTTCCAACACAGTGACTTTGCTCTAACGGCTTCAGAAACTATTAAGGCTCAATCAAGGATTTAAAACATATATTTGTCTCTTGGCTGGTGAAATCAGACGTGTTCTGTAGAAGTGTGTAATCCTGCCAAAAAATGTATATGGTTGCTTCTGCTAATATTGCAATAAGGAGACAACTCTGGGACCTATAGGATCTACAGTACATGTATATTGTGGTTATAGGCAGAAACCGTAATACATATCTAAAATATGTGTACAGTGAGTGACACTGTGATCCTTTGCATACCAGTACCATACCAGCCGATACATACTTGTGTGTTGTTGCACAAGTTCTGGATATTTGGCTCGGCTGTGTGTGTGTGTGTGTGTGTACAGAATCAACATGTTTTCAACATCACAGAGCATCTTTAACATAAGAATTAGACTCTAGTTAATTATCAATTACTGTTTTTATTTTTTTACTGACATCCACAAAAATAAATTAGTTTTATGTGTAAAGCTACGGAGCCCATCTGGTGACACGGGTGAAAAAAAAAAATTCCATAGCCACTAATTAATAAGGCGTGGCCACGAGAAATGTTAGTCTTTTCATCAGTGAGGCTGACGTATCATCAGTAGCTTCAGTCGCTTGCAAACATGGACAATTTTGATATTATGTTGTTTCTTTCAATCTAGGTATGAATTACAACGACACGGAATAGGATCTCATTCCCACGACTTATTAATTCGTGGCCATGTCACCAGGCGGCCTCCGTATAAAGCTGTTTGGAGGTGAATATTAAATCAATAACCATTTCATTCCTTTAGCCGAGTGTGGGCTCTTTTCTTTTGGACGCGCTTTGCCTCGGAAAGAACAAAACGTTCAGTCCCATTGTGATCTGTCCCCTAGCAACTGATTCACTCATGACCTGAATCTCCTGGTAAAGTCTTATCAGACGTGACCTCGGAGGCAAACACACACCGCATGTATGAGCGAATACACAAAAGACACCACACTGTGACCAACATGGCAGCTGGGTTTCTGTCAGTTAAGTTCTTCTTTCTCTCTCTGTCCTTCACCATAGATGCAGTCATTTTATTTTATAACTTGGTTTTACACACAGGTACAGTTTCACCAATGAAACGGATGTTTTGAACATTCAGGTGCTGGAGGATTTGCAAATGAGCTCATTAGTCAGGTGTTAGACACTTCATTACGGGTGTGAGACACACACACACACACACAGGCAAATGTTAACATTGCACACTGATATTTCACTTCCTCTTTGCAGATTGCAAATGTGATTTAGTTAAAATACACATGCATCGTTAGCCTAGAGTATCATAAAACCAGACCTTAGATGCAGACACACACACATACATAGACAATGATCAAGTCTGTAACTAACCACCCACATGTAGTAATTACTGAATATGCATAGGCATCAATAGGCAGAGTGGAAGGACCTCATAGTCACAAGCCTTTGTTCTACCAGCCAGGTGGAGGAGGGGAGATACAGTATCACTACTGTACAATAACCTACAATGCAAATGACACACTGTTAATGAAAAATTCACCACGTCATGAACCTTGCCATACACAGACCCGCGGAAAAAGACATGACACTAATGATCTTTTTTTTTTTTTTTCTCACTGCAGTCTCCTCCGCACAAACTCCGCACATCACAGTCTCACACTGCGACGCGTCCTCTTCTCAGAGGAATCCTAATTAACTTCTGTTGTAAATGTGTTCTGCCTTTCATTCCGGCCGTGCCTCACATGGTTGTTCTTTGACTGCAGTGCCCTGTGATGGGACTCTTGTTGATCTTTTGGAAAAACAATATCGAACTTCTTGCAGAGAAAGAGTTCACTGCTTCAAAGATTTACTGGAAATTTTAAAAAAGGAGATTTGCAAGAAAAAAAACAGTTCAATGCCTCACCCCCCCACCTGTTACTTTTACGCATGTGTGCAGGCGTTGTTTAAGTATTACAAATTACCTATGTGTGTTGCTCTGATAAACTGCTGCAAATTCTGTCTCTGGTGTATTAAGACCAACAGTAAAGTTCACAACGCTTAAAAAAAAAGAAAGCACTTTAAAAAAACATAACACAGGCAAAGCCATAGGAGATGTTTGAATATGCATGTTTATCTTCTCCCTCCATTCGACAGTAATAATTGTCAACAGTAACAAGGCACGGTTCAACACATCCATAATTCATTTCAAGAAATTATATCCACAAGATTAAACTTGTGGCAGCACCCAAGATGCAGTCGCAAGGTTAATCCC
This sequence comes from Trinectes maculatus, assembly GCA_016785345.1. Taxonomy (NCBI): domain Eukaryota; kingdom Metazoa; phylum Chordata; class Actinopteri; order Pleuronectiformes; family Achiridae; genus Trinectes; species Trinectes maculatus. The sequence continues at coordinate 138,175 of JAFBJQ010000516.1, read as the reverse complement.
TAAGTCATCTGATGGTTCGAGTTCCCTACAAAGCCTCTTCATGATGAACATTTCTGTCTCTCTCAGTAATTTACGCATCACATGTTCCTTCTATTTGTCATTCAATGACAGCTACTCGAATTACTTGAATTAGCAGTATCTTTAAATGAACAAATTGTGATTTCGATGTTAACTGATTAATAATTGATATTCCTCACTGGTCTCCAACATGCAGAAATTCAAAGTTATACTCCACATTATGCAGGCATATATTATTTATCCACTATCTTAAGTGCATCTCTATAAACACATAAACGTATTTATTCCGCATGCAGGCAAACTGATTTGTGGTGCAGGATGCAGCAGGTGTAATCTGTGCAGGTGAGAGTGATTGTGAGGGGGTCTGCAAACAGTAATGAAACACTGAGGGACTTGACTTCATCCTGCTGATTGGATGCATGCATACACACGCATTTACTCACCGTCCCTTTCTCATGCATCCATACAGGTGGCAGAGGTTAAGCTCGCTCGTTCGTGGCTGCTCTGCATTGAAAAAGAAAATGAGCCTGTATTTATGGGCAGGGAAGTGTGCATCGCATGAACGTTTTATTGAATTCTTGCACAGAGTGGAAAGTCGGTGTGACGTTTATTCAATCACCTATAATGTTTAATATCTAAACCACCAGGCTGTGCAGTATTTAACAGTAACCGACCAATGATTAGACTTAGCTGTTTTCATCATAAGCAGCATTAGTTTCATTAGTATAAATTCTGCCAGTGCATATTATAGCTACATTATACTACAGGAAGTGCTTAACGATAGCTGATTGGATAGTGGATGTAGGGCATCGGAGAGACACTGAACTGATGCTCACTAACAGGATGTACTGGAGATAAGCTATATGGCTGCTCTTACAGCAGCTGTTGATATAGTCATTTATCACAGGAGTTCGAGGCTCCACAGTTTCAGATTACAGTGAGTGCAATCTTTGCTTTACTTTTTTGTTTTTGACCCTTTGAGAATGTCGCGTTTGTCCTGTGAGAAGTTCTGCTGAACCACTCACAGTGTGATGGAAGTGAGGAAGTGCGATTGCACCGTTGTGCCAATTAAACATCACGTTGTTTTCTTTCAGTTGTGTTGGGAACCAGCGATGTAGCAACTGCCTAACAACAAAAAAGGCAACGTGTGTTTTCTGCGTGCAGTTAAAGTCAATCCAGACACTCTGCCACGTATGGGAGGAAAATGTGCAGTTATTGATTCACATTATATAGCTTCATAATGTACCATGTTGTGCTTTTCTGCTAATGCATCCTCCACACAGCAGATTGTGGTACTGTGTACATACATTTGACCTCAAGGCAATGCCCTATTTCTCTCTATGATGGAAAAAAAAAACATGTTCAAGGTAGATGTTTCTTTTCTGGTCTGTTTTAATAGTGTATGTTGAGTTTCCCATAGCAACACATACCAGAAAGTGACCACTCTGTCCAGCTCACCTGAGATCAGACTGTGTCAGTGATCCAGTGTATCAGATTGGCCAGTTCTCTTTGAAACAAAGGAAAAGGGTCAAATGTGACATACTTGATTGATTTGATTAGTGTGTAGCAGTGACTGGCAGCAGCATGACAAGCAGCAGCGGTGACAGCAGTGGAAGACACAGCACTGTCATTCAAACTGTTTGGTCACAGCTTAAATGATGTCCGCTATAAAAGAGAGCTGAAATACTCAGTATGTGGATATTTCAAATCAGGTGTCGTCCAGTTACTCTGCTTTCCATCAAACTCGTGTCCTTCACGTTGCATATTTAATCTCTGCTTATTTTAAAAACCAAGACGCGCTCATGAATCCACAGGTGGCTGAGTATGGAACAGCACATATGAGCAGTAGTTATTTTCTGTCCATAGTATCAAATGATTATTGGTGTGTGTTTTTTTTGGCTTTACACATTGTAAAGCTGAATCTTGTCTGGCCTGGTCTGGTGTGTGTGTGTGTGTGTGTGTGTGTGTGTGTGTGTGTGTGTGTGTGTCTGAAGCTGAACATTAATGTACAGATTAACCTTGTTTATCTCCCTCATCTTTCTTCCACCCTCCTCCTCACCCATCCACCCTTCCTTCCCCTCTCTCTATCACTCCACCAGAGGCTGTTTGGAACTTCTGAACATCGACTGGGCGTCTCTTTGAGCAGATGCTCCTGCCTGACAGCGAGAAGCGCTTCATTAGTTATTTAAATCAGAATCGCCCGAGACTTCATATCAGGCACTAGATTCATTTGATATATGACTAGAGAAAAGAAATCGTAGAAACATTCGAGGAAAAAAAACAAGAAAAGCCACGCAGTCACTCTTTAAGGCTTTGCTTGTCTTGCTGTCAGCCGTCTCAGAGGCAGGTCTAGATGTCAGCAGGCGATATCAACACGTTTTTACAGTGCAGAAAATAAATAAATATTTTTAAAAAAAAGTGCTGCCATAATAGCTAAATGGAATACATATGGGTTATATCTATTTGTGAAGTCATATATACATTGGCAGTCGCCAGCATGTGGTTCATAAATATCACGTCCTATTCAAAATGCTGTCTCTGTGCTTCCCCTTCACAGACTCTCTCTCTCTCTCTCTCTCTCTCACTATATATATGTGTGTGTGTGTGTGTGTGTGTGTGTGCGTGTGCGTATATATATATAAATATATATATATATTTTTTTTTTTTTCCAAATCATGAATTTCATAGCAGCCAGAACCCTGAATGTCATTTATTCTGATGCTGATGTATGACTGCAGGGCTGCTGGGAAATGGCTCTCAGTCCGTGAACAGTGGACTAAGAATGGCATAGTGCGCCTTTCACACTGATGCATATATTATACTGTATGTCATGTCACGCGGTCCCAGGCTGACATGGCCAATTACTTGTATTTAGATGCCATACTTGTGATTTCCAGCTGTTTTAATTTGACACACTGTGGAGCAAGCGGGTATTTTAATGGATGTGATGTGGCAGCAGCAGGGATGAATGGAGTTCTGCATCAGCACAGGATGGAAACAGTGGTTGGATGGCGCCTTATTACAAGTCAGAGGGGCTTTGTGTTCATGCGTGTAGAAGCCAGTCCATCCAGGACCCAGTCGCATTCATTCTCATCTCTTCCCTCCCTCCCTCTCAGCTCCGCTTAGCCGTCTTCTATTTATTTCCTGATTTTTAGATTTAACCCTGTGTTTGCGGCCGTTTGCAGCATGACATACAGTTAGCGCCCAAGTTGCTCCGTAAATATTTGGCGTGGGGATAATTCGCAGGTCAAAATGAACTTTTGTTTCTTCTTCCTCTACCAGTTTTTCTGTTTGACAGAGCGTCGGCGTCGTCGTCGTTCACAAATGGATGGCTTGGCTTAAAACGCTAACACTCGGAGAGATATGGCTCGTGCAATTATACTCCCCTCCCTGAGATTAGTGCGCCCGCCTCGCTGTAATCCTTGTGGGTTATTATGAGCGGAGGAGCCTTGTGGAGAGGTTTTCGGTGATCAATCTTAAACCATCCTCTCTAATTTTCCACGGTCAGCGCCTCCATCCGGCCTGCCCTTGTCGCTTGGCTGCGCCAGCCAATTACGGCCGTAACTATGTCGGCTTATTACAGGAGAGGCGTGGCCCTCGCCGCCGTATTGACCTCGAGCGATAGGCCTTCCAACCTCCAGGCTTCAATTAATTACTGCCATGCCCTTGTTGAGCATGCAGACCCAGAGTGAGCTGAATAAATAACACAATCAGTTTACCTGTTTGTTATTGTTTTCTTTCTCCTGGTGGATTGTGTTTAATTAAATTGAACACGTGCATGAACGCTCAAGCGTTATGGCAGGTAATAAAAGCAGAATAATAGTTTCTTAGTGAGGAATTATCAGGGCTAATTCCTGGACTTGCTTCCCAGCCATGTGCTGTCTCCACGTGATCGTGTCACAGACCCAGTCAGGAGACAAATACCAGGAAATGGACTTCTCCTGTGTGGACAGGAGTGTTTGCTGTTCCTTATACGGAGGAGATTAGAGATGTCTCCATCACATATACACAATGTGGCACCGTGTGGAGTTTGCCAAGAAATGAGCATCTGAATTATGACACATCTCTAATGAGAGACAGACAGATTGCTGACCCGCAGGCAGAGTGGACTGGCGAATGAGGACACGCTGAGGGAGAAGAAGGCAGGATGAGAGCGAGGGAGGGAGAGACAGAGCGAGAGAGAGAGAGAGAGAGACATTGAGTGTTTGTGCATACAGTATGTGTGTATAATATGAGTGCGAGGAGTTCAGTGACACTCACTGTGGCTATTATTGATCAGCCTGTTCTATCATTAGCAGAAGTAGATCAGAGGCTGGCTTGTTGGGGCATATGCTTTCACACCGCAATGGGTCACTTCACTCGCTGACCTAATTAGCTAATTAGAAATTGCATCACCAGCGCAGAACTCAAAATGAAAATGGTACGCTAAGCAACGTAAGACAGACTTCTCCTTGCTCTGTGAGAATGCAGCATCGAGTGTGAGCCGTGACCTCTGTGAAAGTGAGGTCACCATTGCTGACACTCCATTTGTTGATGTTTTACAGTGTTAAGTTGAGGGAAAAGCCCAAAAAGACACATTCCTCTGAAATGTGGTACCTGATCAGAACTATACTGTACATTTTGATAATGTGAGGCAGCGTGCTCTGCCCTTGCCACTCTGGTTTGGACTCATTTGCTCGGCAAGTTATTGAAAGGGAAAAAGAAAATCGATTTGACGATTACGGCTGTTATATCAGCCTTCACTGAACCGACTCTTTCATCTGTCTCTACAAAGGTTTTAAGGCGGAAAGTAAAATGTAGAATAGGAGACGAGCAGATAAACAGAGAGAGCAGAGCGTCAGTGAATAACAAGTGAATGCTGGACATTGCTGCTACACAACGCAGCAGCACAGAGTTTGTCCTTCACAGTGACGCTGTGCCAAACCATTCTGGACTCAACACAAAGAGACAGAGTTTCACTGTACATCAGCGTGAATAATGCACAGAATGCCAACACTATAACAAACAAAACAAGCCTTGTGTCTTTAAATCAAAGCTTCCTGTAGATCAAGTGCACTGGAGATGACAAAACAGAAAGAGTGATTTTGTGGGACAGTTTTTAGGACGGGAGGTTTCACTGGGACGCGTCAGTCGTCACCCTTCAGCTTGTTGTGTTGTGTGCCGAGTCGGAGAGAGGACGCACTGTGTTTTCTTTTATTCGGGCCAAGTCGTATTCCCACAGGCGGGAATGGGCGCTTGGTGCTTTTGTGTGGGGAGAAAGGGGGAGGACTGACAATCTCAAGTCATCTCCAGATCCTCACGTTCCCTCTCAGTGTGTATCTGCCACCGCTCCCTGTCGCTCTGCCGCTTTTCACCAGTGCCTCCCGTCCTCTGACGGCGCCTCCCCTGCCCTCCCTATCCATTAACTGTCTCTTTCTTCTCTCCCCGTTTACCCTTTCACCCCACTCTCTCCACGTCACCCGCCTTTTCAGTCCAACAGCCTCTGTTGTGTTTGTGGTATGTGCATGGCGGGGGGTTGGGGGGCTGGGGTGGACGGGGGGACAGCATGACGGATGGCAGAGTAGGACCGTCGCGATGAAGGAGAAGGATGAAGGTGTCCTGGCCATTACTGACAGGGGCTAAGTGGTGCCACGCTGTTCCACTGTCTGACCATCTCAGCGCCTGGCTGGCCTCCGCCCAAGTCATTACAACCCCTTTGTCCCAGCTGTAAAATACAAGGCCGGATCACTAATGGACGAATGGGCGAAACTTCCAACATCAACCATCTGAAGCCTCGACTTGCTGCTTCTCGCCGACATGCGTTTATTGCTTCGGTCTTTGACCTTGTGCGTCTCTCTCTCTATATTCCTATAACTCCCATTGCTGCAAACAAACTGTGGCCTATCAGTGCCCCCCTGAGTGAGTCAGTCTTCTGGGGTTCAGCCTCAGGTGCCAGCGCAGCGACTCACCTTCATAATTAGTGGCTCTCTGATTATGGGCCGCTTGACCCAGGTTAGGGTTCCACTACTCTACTGGGAACAGGAGGAGGAGCAGTGGGAGGAAGGGACTAATTGTTGGCTGCAGTGTGGACGCTGGGTTGGTGGATGAATGAGGTGATTAGTATGCAAGGAATGGAGTGTCCTCCCCATGCAAAGTTTGGGAGGACTAGTAGAGGTTCAGCCGCGGTGTGTGTGTTTGTGTGTGTGTGTGTCTAGTGAAAGAGGGCACAGAAAAAGAGGCCGCAGAAACACAAAGAGTCCCTCTGTTTAGAGTGAGAGAGGAGTACACACAGACACACAACAGCAGATAAATGAGAGGCTTTCTTCAGGCTTCAACTCTATGATGTGAAAAGGGATGATGGAGATGCAGTGAGCACAGGGGCTGGATGTCGTCGTATCTGATTGGCTTTGTATTTGACCACGTTGCAGAAATGGATCATCAGTATCGCTCTTCTATTGTGAATTGTATTTTTACATGAACTAAACTGAGGTAATCAGTCAATATTTTTTCTGGATGCTTCATTCATTAATAACAGCTTTATCGCAGAAGATGATGGCCCTCGACCTAATTATGTCCCCAGAGTCTCCTTTATTCCTCTTGAGCTCACAAATGTATTTGCATTGAATGGAGCTGCACATGGAAGGTTAACAAGCAGCGCGGGGATAATCCATCATTTACCATATGGGAAAGGGCTTTCATTTCAGGCATGATATTATAAACCGTGCAAATGTTCTGTCTCAGTTAATAGTTTGGTAACAAATGAGAGATTTTTGCTTTCTGTTAACACACTGGTGGAAACAGCTCATCCTTGATCCATCATATTTTCATTACTGTGAAAATAAACTGAAGTGGAGTGAATATGAAGGCAAATCAAACCTTGTCCAAGAAGCCAATAACACAGTGCTCTCTGCTACACAGGAGATGGGGTTGGACGTTTCTGGCTGTTAATCACCTGAGCTCTTGTTGTGCAGGAGATTGTTCTTCCTGTGAGAGTAAACCACGTGATGAGTTGAACCGAAGTTCACGGACAGAAATATGGAATCGCACGGTTTGTTTTTGCTTCCTCCACACAACACGTCCAAATAAACAAATGAAGAGAGGAACCATTCATGCCTGTGGTGACGCCCTGCTTAATGCTGCATTTCACGCGTGTGCATTCAAACACCTAAAATGCGTTGCACGCGTCTGTATGGTAATTCATACATTTCTTTTGTCTGTGAGGACAGGAGGGAGAGATAGTCATTTTATCACTGTCACCCTCTGTTCTGCTGAGCAGCATCATCCCAGTTGTCTCTTTATCAAACAAATGAAGCCACTCGGCTCAGAAACAGGCAATTCTTTCACTTTCCGCTGCACATTTGAATGACTTGGCCACTGTATGCGACTTCTGTTACTGGCTATAAAGACAGTGCTGCTGTTGTGTTGGTGTGCAGACTCCACTGCATCAGCAGGGAGAAGGTGCCCCTGCTCGGATCAGCTATCAAAACATCAAATGGAATCTGAGACAAGCACAGGCGTCAGTGTCGTCGCTGCAAGAACTCCTACTCTGCTGATGACAACATGCAAACAGCACCAGCCAGGATCTTTGTGCGTCTCACTTCACTACTGTATGGATGCTTACATCAATAACGCGCCTAGGGCTCCTTCATGAGTCTGTACAAAAAAAAAAAAAACATCACAAAGCCAGAGATAGCCTGGAACAGAGTGGCACATAATCACCCAGCACCGATAGGAGAAAAATAAAAGGCTGCATCAAAGATTTATAACCTCATATATAAAACAGAAGGATTATTCCATTGCTTGTCAGCCACATGCAAACATCCGCCCCCAAGGGACTTTTCCTGGCAGGAGTGATTTAGGATTCCTGTTACTATTAATTTAGTTTATGCTTATGTGCTCAAACATCTTGCCACATTAATGCACCGTGGGTGGTCGGCGTCAACAGGCGCTGCATTACGACATTTTTATTGGTCTCCGAGACAGTGGAAGTGGCCAAGTCCACAAAACCTGTCTGAAGTGTATTCTGTGGCTTGAGCGCCACCTGGAAATAACATATCTGTGTCTGCTACATTGATGAAAATAATAATAATAATACGAATAATAATGTACAACATTTTATGTATAGGCGCCTTTCAAAACACCCAAGGACGGCGTACAAAGTAAGGCAGGGTTAAAAATACATAACAGACATCAAAAGCATAAAACTACAAATATAAGACACTGAAAAGTTAAAATAAAAAGATACAAGATAAAAAGGATACAAATTAATCCTGATATCTGATTGATATTGTAAACAAAGGGATCGAAATGCAAACGAAGTATGAGGAGCCAAGATAAGTACAATCGTTTCCTTCAGTTGTGTTTTGAAATACTTGTCTTGGATAACAGGAAGAATGCATCTCATATTTATACCTCATTAGGATCCCTGTAACAATGGCGTCCAATAAAACTCATCTTTTAGCACAGTGTGTTTATGCTCATCCAGGTACTGATAAGACCAGCGGTGCATCGGGTCTAGAAATGTATCAAACAAAGCATAAAGGTCTCGTCCAGCACGTGAGTCAGTCCTTTGTCTTCCATCGAACAGAATTTTCCCTGTTCTCAGTTGGGAAGTTAGTGAGTGATTGTGGCCTCGTTGCTCCAACATACATCAATCTGTGCCTGTGCAGGACAGTGGGATCTCAGCTCCAGCTGCAGTGGGTGTGCTAGCGGGAGTCAGAACAAACACATGGTTTCCCCTGATGCACACGAGGTCAACACTAGAAATAGCTTGGACAAGGGCTGCAGCACACGGGGAATTGGACTTTCCAAATTGTGAATAAAAAGGTGCGCGAAAAAAAAAAGAAGACAGAGGAGCAGGGAAAGCGAGAGTTGCTTACTATTCATTTTTTTAAGAATGTGCAAAAGTATTTGTTTTTCAATTAACAGTGTTAAATAGCGGATTTTCCCACTTGATTTAATGTGTTTAAAATCACGGATAAGGACATTGTCCTGTGTACCCAGAAAAGAACCTTGAGACATAGTTTACTTGCTATACATAAACCTGTAATCCGTCTGGGAGCCTGTGTGAATAGAAAGCTCAGCAGGGGTTAATCACAGTAATCACACGTGAACGGACAGAATAATAATTGGATTCATTGCAGCATCATGATTAGATCTTCTTCAGACCTGATATTTAATTGACTATAATAATGCAATGTGAATTCAAGCTCCAAACACAAGTGCCCTACTTTTTTCCAGCACGTTGGTTGATCGTGATCGTCCCGTCCACTGACTTCATCAACCCTCAGTTTGCCCTCAGAGTCTGATGCTGAAACTTTCACACTGTTATGGTTCTAAATCAATACAAGTGGTATCAATAGTTAATGGCACAGTTAGAGACAGCAGAGTTCCCCCAGTGCTTCAGCCACATCGAGATGCTGCTCTGTATGTCAAGCATGTTGTAAACTGACATATGCATTCACTCCCATGCAGACGCGTCCTTGATATGGAGCCAGTAGTGGTACAAATACCTTTGGCAACAGCACAGAGCTCAGTAGCAGTCATTGAGCTGAAAGTGTGCATAGCATGCATCGGCCCTTAACAGCACAGCAGCAGTAACATATGCAGCTGAGTCTTTGTGGAGACTCTGATACAGCTAGGTATCTCGCCTGCATGTTTCCCTTTGTGCTCTCCTTGTTCGTCTGTGAGCACTAAGCTGATGTGAGATAATGGAGTGTCAGAGGATGCGGAGTGATGCTTCCTGACACTAATTGTTCCTTTATTTTATTGCACTGGTGTCTTAGCCGATCTCCAAAGCGCTCCGTAATGAGGCCTGCGGTGGCGAGGGGGGAGGGTGGCGAGGGAGGCCGAGACAGGCAGATGAGTGATGAAATTCTGACGCTTTTTGTCATGTCTTTATTTATTTATTTATCTATCTATCGCCATCTAGACGTTATCTGAGGATTATCTCCCCGCTCTTCCCGCTGTCGGGCCCGTTTGCCACAAGAACATCTGCGGATGCGAGTGAAATATGGCCTCCGCCGCTGTGCCTCGCTCCATACCTCGTAAAATGGATTTTGATTTAACAGCCATGGGATTAAAATCCAAATTGCTTGACCAAGCAGAAATAACTACATAATTGACCCGGACTGACCTTATTCATGACTGTGGCTTTGGACCGTGTTTCCAGCGCAGCTTATAGATATGCGAGGCTGACGTGTGTGGTGTCAACACTGATGCTGTATAGAGGAAATAATTGTGTTGGTACGTTTGAGGTCAGTGTGACTGAATGGTAAATAGTGAATATTGTGGGGAAATCTTTACCTAACTGAACCTCATGTGTCAATGTGACAAAGAAACAATCAACCAGTTGTGTTAAATTACACTTTAAACAAATCAATGCAACTCTAATTGTATTTAAACTGTCATGTAAAACTTTGTTTTGTTGGACGTCCAATGAGCTATAATTATATACACTGCAAACAGTAATTCAGCCATTCACTAATAGTGTGTATCTGTTTATGTTACTTCACCATGCAAACATTAATGACCCAGGCTTCAGGGCTTCAGAGGATGGTTATCAAACCACCAACCTTCTCACTAGTGGACGACCTCCATCTGCCTCCTGAGCTACAGCGGCTCCTCCATGATATTTTCAGGCACAGTGACATTTAGCAAAATCCAATCAATTTTTTTTCCACAATTCCGCTCAATGTTTCCTTGTGTTTGGACACCGAGCAGTGCAGAGAGACTGATATATGTGAAACAGGTTATTACACAGTTCACTCTGGCTGCTGGAAGCTGCTTTACGGTGTGTAATTGTTTTTATTAGGACTCTTATTAGCTGATGCAGAGCAGCGGTTAGCCGCGGGTCGACACAGAACATAAAAACAGGACAAAAGATAAGTCACTTAGAGATGAAATAACCTCCCTGATTCCTCCCACTGACTGGCTTATATGGAAATGAATTCATTATGAGTTACAAAACCAGAATGTGTTCTTGTACTCCACGAATTAGACTCCAGCCTATTACACATATAAAAGGGAACCGCTGCAGCCTCATAATTGATTAATGGCTGAGCCCAAGGCCAGCTAATTCGCTTTAAACTCCTCTGATGGCCGCTGCTTACCCGACAATCGTCAACTAAGCTGCCGTTTTAGGCCAGAAGGACTTTTGTGATGTGGCATCTCTACACAAATGACTTTCATCAGTGGAAACGTGGAGCGATGACTCGGCGTCTTCTGCATTTTAAACCTAAGCACCAGTCCTCCCCCTCGTTCACGTCCACCCCCACCACTTAAAACACATTTGTTTATGACAAGTAATAATTATGACAAACAGGCGGCAGACATAACAAGGCATAAAGGAAATAAATAGTTCATCAGTTAGAGTCACACGGTCCACTTTGTGTGACCACTTTAATTGGGTTTCAGGGGAAAAGCCAATTACAGCCTCCATCACTGTTGTCAGAGGAGACCAAACAGAAACAGGTGAGCGACTTTTGAAGGCACTCATTAACACTCTGGGGGCGACTCCCTCATTACCTCCCTTTTAGTGAGGGAATCAGTTAATAAGTAAGGGGAATCAGTTAATAGCTTCGAAGGGAACAACTGAAGTTCGAGGGAGGGATGGACACCACGGTCCCTTTTTTTCATTCTGTAAGTCATCCATTGTAGAAATCGATTGTTCCGCTTTAGTGATTCCCTAAGGAGCCATTTAGGCTGAGTTGGCTGTGGGCTGCACCATGAGCTCTCTCTCTCTCGCTCTCTCTCTCTCTCCCTCTTTCTCCACCAATCTCTCTTGCTCCAAAACACACACACACACGCTTGTCTCTCTACAGTTGTGAAGACGCTCCCCAACATGATACATTTCTTGGCCCCTCACATTGACCCTTAGCCTTCACAATTAATTAGCCTAACTCTAACCTAAACCACATTCTTCATTCCTGACTTCAAACCAATGCAACTTGAATTCATTTATTTTGAAACTGTACAGTATCTGCATTGTACAGAATTCCCCTTGTCAACTAACATTGGCATGTCGGTAAATAAGAGCTTGTTTTTCAAGGCTGAATGTATATTTAATTTATGTTTCACCTAAAGGATGCTTATGTTGGCTTGTAGAGTTACAGAGGAGGTGGTTGAATAGCAGGTAGAGGAATTATACAAAAAAAACAACCTTTGGTTATTGACAATTTGTTTCATGAATTTGTATGACTGAATTTCTGCTCATTAAAACAGTGTAATAATTAGATACAATTCTTTAAAACAGTTCAATAGTACAACACAGTACAACAGTACACGGTTATGTTTGTTCACTGTTTTGCTGTGGTTAGAAGTTGTATAGTACTTCTGGCTTGCGGTTGAAATTAAACTGTCATCCCTCCTTGCTCTTGAATGGAGTACCTGAAATCCCCATAACCATTGAGGTCCACACACTCCGGGACTAATCAATAGTCTAGACAGGCCCCAACACACTTGGAAACATCTTTTCAATATGGAAGGGAAGGATGCGAAGATGAGAATGGCAGATGGGAGAAGGGTAGCAGCCAAGAGACTGAGTGAAAAACGAAGTGGGTTGGAGAGGACAGAAAACAAGATTTGTCTTTCAGGTGATAGAAGAAATAAAAACAAGGCAGGGAGTCAGAGGGACGGGCTCCCAGCCGGAGAGAGAGAGTGAGGAAATGTGTAAACAGACGACGCAACACGGAAAATCTAATTGAAGGAAGAAGAGCAGGAGTTGTTCTGTGGATTTGTAGACAGATCCTATCTAGTATGTTGGTCGTGCCACACTTGGGCGGGCAGACCAGACAACGCTGTACATGGACTATGACTCTCCTACTGATCGCTCTGCCTCAATGTCTGACACACACGGTTCTGTCTGTGTGCGTCTGTCGGTGTCGGGATCGATCGGCACACACATTTGCAAATTCAAATCCGCGTCGCCGTTCCCTAATGTGAATTTTATGCTTGCGCGACCTTTGTGGAGGAACCAGTGCGTGAGCGCGTGTGTGCGCGCGCCTTTCCGTCTGCAAAGCTTCAATTAGAAATAACGTTCCTGCTCATCGCTCCCCAGAGGCTGCGCTCAATCACTGTCATCACTAAAGACGGGCCAGTTTGTCAGAGGGCACCCACGCGCTCTGGGCTTTGGTAGAAGCAGCAGAGACGGTTCCTCATTGAGGATGGTCTTTTACCACCAGCTCTACCTCAGAAGCTGTCTCAGACTTTAATCCTATTATGCAATTACCACTACCCAGTGCCTGGAGGATCAAGGCCTCCGAACAGCAGAGATGGGAGAAGCATTTGACTTATTCAGTCACAGCAAGCACCACAACAGCCTGTCCTGTCTTCACTTTAGAAAATGTATTTATTGTTTGTTGTGTTTTTGCTTTCATGCAAAACTACAAAAGAAAAAAAAAAAAAGAAGATCAGTCTCCAGATGTTATGAATTAACTTTTCCATTGCAAGCACAAGCTGTGAAAATCTTTCCAAAGCAAACTTCCAGGGTTCGGGGACTAAAGCTTGACATCATTTTACAACATGCAGGGATCAGATTTCCAGTTTAAAGAAGGAATGTTGTTTGGGCTTGTGGTATGAGACGACACAGTGCAATGTGAGTGGGTCTTTGGATAATGAGTCTCCCGTTTCAGTTTTCTGGAGAAAAAAAAAGCAACATAGTAGCTTTTCCAAAGTCCAGGAAAAGGGTTTTATATCCTTTTAACAACGAGGCAATATGATGCATCTGAAGAGCAAGCACAGTTACACAATAGTTAGATCCATATTGTGTCCGAAGATGAAACTGACTGCAGGAATGTTGATTGTTCTAAGTCGATAACATAGAACAATCTCACATTGTGTTGATCAGGGTTGTGCAGATCTCAGGAACTGCTTTATGACAACTGCTTTGTTCTGTAATTCATTGTCGTTCATCTGCTAACGATGTTTTATTTTTGTTTGATTTGGCGTGGTTTAGAATACCTGTCATTAGATTCAAGTGAAATCAGTTCGAAGGCCAGGGAATTAGGTTTTTATTGTCAGGCACAACAGCAGAACCCGAGACCCAGAAGCAGTTTCATGATTTTTGGAAGCAGTTCAACGTAACACTGTTTAATGCCACTGAGTTCTTTATTTAAAATAGTGGCCACTTCATGGCACAGAGTTGCATCGTACATCCCAGTTACCGATCGCGAGACGCACAGAGACACTGTTTGTTTTGACAGTCCATCTAGACACAGTCAAAACACATAGAGACATGAAATGAAGGCAGAGTTCTCAGGCACATAGCAAATAGTTTTAGGTTAATAATGGGTGTTTTCAGTATTTGTAATGTGAAAGGGATCGCTCATAATTATCCAAGTGCAGTTGTTTCCATTGACTCGCCTCTTCTGGGAAAACGCTGACCGTGCATCATCACTCAAAGTGAAAGTTTCGGTCCGACGTATGAAACCAGTTCTGCAGTTCACCTCGGGGGTGTGCAGTGCTTCACCTTCCCTTTTAGGCTTTGTTGAGTCCAGCAGCTGTTAGCGGCAGAAAAGCTCTAATAAACCAACTGCTGGCACCAAAACTTCGAGGACCATTAAAAGCCAAGTATTTCTGTCAGACGTTTGAAAGACCGAGGTCGAGCTTAAAGGAGACTGCAGGACCGGGCGATAAAACAACAACAACAGTTACTGCGACGTCATTTTCTTCAACAGCAAGATCACAGAAGCTCAATATATATATATCGATGTATTTTTCTTGTGCAAATGCACTTTGAGGTATAAGATATAAAACTCTGGAATCTTTGGTTGTTTAGCGAAGAAGTTTAAAGACACAATTAACTACTTTTCTCAACGTTTACATAGGAGCAAGAATCTAATTTTAACTATAGGACATTTATCATGCAAGGTGCAGAAACACGACCGCGATGAAATGCTACTGTCACTGGATGTATAAAAAAAACGTTTTTTATACGTCATATCAACATATATATCAGGCTGTTAAGAGTGAAAGATGTTTTCACTGCCTGTTGTGGCCGAGGCAACAGCTCATCCTGCCTACAGTGTTAAAGCTGCTGGAAAAGACTGTATCTTCACATCAAAGCAGGAGACGATGTAGAAAACGACACCGGTGGAGATAATAATACTGCTCTGGTTTCAGCAAATATGTTGACAAATATTTTGTTTCATCATAGAGTAATGTAAAGTTTTATCCCTATATTTACAGCTATTGTATATATTGCAACATTAGTGTGTACATTCCACTTTTATGGATAAACAAGTTGTAGAAGAGCTCTGAAGCTACATAATATTTAATTTAATATACCGTAATTTGAATTGATCCGGTAGTGATGACAGGACGATACACTCGAATCCACAGTGGGTCTGATTGTTGCTGAATCACAGAGTGCTTCCACAACGACTGTACCTAACAGCAACCTTTGTACTACACAGAAGTGACTGTGGCCATTAGCAGAAGCACCCTCGTGCATTAGCAAACAGACAGTTTAACCTTTATTCAGCCAGGTGCACTCCTTAAAAACCGCTGTGCTAAAACACCTTTCGTTAGAGGAGGATAGATGATGGCGACGGCTGTTAGGAATGACTGTCTCTCCACAGCAGAGATAATGGGACTCATTAACATCATAAGATGTGAGGATGCAGGTCAAACATCAGGGAGGCTTCAGGATGCACCTGTCGCTTAACACGTTCTATTTGAAGAAGCAGGAAACATAAACAGAATATCACACAACATAAAGATATATGATTGTTATTTAATGTGTGTGAAGTATAAGAAGCACAGGGTGTTGATTGTTCTGTGTTGAAAAGTGTTGGAGGTGTTTACCCCCTCCAACATACAAACCACAGACCAGATCATCCTTGGACTTCTGATCTGAGTCTGTGTGTTGCTGTGTGACTGGACTGAAGTGTCGGTTTGCCGCGGCTGAGCCGTGACTAATATGAAACTGTGGGTCAGAGGACACCAGGTTTGCCCCCAGTGAGTTGAGGTGCACAGCTTTTGTTTACAAAGTTGTCACACATCCTGCACTCAGACAGCTTGAGACATCGATTGATATTCTCACAGGTTCCTTTGCAAGTGCAGGGTGGAAGGAGGAGAGAGTGTTTTGAATACGGTGTTTTGATATCACACTGAAGTTAAATGCAGAGAGAGACAGAGAGAGAGAGAGAGACAGACAGAGAGAGAGAGAGAGAGAGACAGACAGACAGACAGACAGACAGACAGACAGAGAGAGGTGGAGAGGGAATTCAAGTCTGAAGTATGTGTTGACACACAGACACACATTCAGAGTAAAAGGAATAGGGAGAGAAGGGGGGATAGGGGTCACGTTTGAGTCCAAGTCTCTGGTGTCACCATCAGCTTTACTCTATACGCTGACCTTTGACCTCACTTTGTGTCAATTGGACAAGTCTGTTCATTTTATTTCCCTGCTAGCCTCTCTGTCTTTTTCACCATCATCCTCACCTCATCCTCTCTTCCTCTGCGTGTGTGTGTGTGTGTGTGTGTGTGTGTGTGTGTGTGTGTGTTGTATGTGTTAGAAGCAGTAATTGGGGTGATCTCTACAGAGGATTGTGTAATTGACTGGTGCTGTGAATCTATTTGAGTACAGGTTCAGTGTAGAGACCGTTAGACTTGACTAAGTATCCTAAATAATACAAATGGGCTCTTGGGGTGTGACTGTTTTAAACTAATTTAGGAGCGCTGTAATACTTTTAATTACAGGCACTTAGCTTTGTTGTGTGGTTACATAAAGAAAGTGGCTCTCTGCGTTGGACTCGACTAAGGTGATAGAGGATCGGACTGAATAACAAGGTGTAATGGAGCAATTACCGTTTACCTTCTTCTTCTTCTTCTTCTTAAATGCACACAGATGTCTCCTTTACTAGCAACGTTAAAAGAAGATTAAAATGTAACTTAGAAGAAAAGTACTGGTTTGTCATGAGTTGGCTGTTATTCCTGTAGCTGTGGCTGCTAGTGTAGCTAATGTTATATTCAACTCACTACAATAGTCTAGTGGACGTAATAATCACACAGTCAGACTTCAATCAAATTACCTGAACCACAACCACAACATAAATTCTGCAACAGTTTAGACATTGGTAGATAAATTGTATTTAAAGTGTCACTAATGAATTTGTGAGTAAATATATTGTAGGTTGTGTAACCATGAATGTCAGGCTTTTTCGATAGAAGTCCATTTGATTCGCTCATGACATATTTTCTTTAACATACAGTGAAACTTCGACTTCCGAACGCCTATACTAGCGAATTTTTCGAGATACGAACTGGAGATTCAAGATTTTTTTTGCTTCCTCTTACGAACCAAATTCAACTTCCGAACCCAAGCACGGAAAAATTAAAAACATTTCCCCGGCCGCCGCCATTACGTATGACCTGTGCGAGTCTCTCAGAGCGTGTCAGGTGACTGAAGCTGTGTCCGAAATAGCTCCCTAACCCCTATAGAGTCCACTACATTCATTTTCCTATGTAGGGAGTAGGGAATAGGGATCGAAAAAAATCGCTTCGATTTACGAACGTTTCAACCTACGAACCCGATCACGGAACGAATTAAGTTCGTAAGTCGAGGTTTCACTGTATTCTTTTCTTGTTTTAAATCACAATTTGTCCAAAGAACAGAAATGTTTCAGTCTGACGAATACACATCTTTTTTTTATTCCTCCTCTTAAAAGTTTTTTATTACTTTTCCAGTGACACCACTTTGCTGGTAAACAGTGTGAAATCAGTAAAGCTACTTAAAATTAGATTCCTTCTACTGTCTCTGTCAGTCGTGCTGTTCTCATCGTGCAGGTCATAAGATCACGTTTAATATAGTCAAATACCCAGCGGCTTGTTAGAGAATATGCCTTATTACTTGCACCATCATTATTATAGCTATCATTATAGCTTATTGAGTATTAGTTGACTGATCGTTTATTTTTTTCATTTCATTAACTAATCTGTCAGTTAGCCACTAGATTAAGTCACAGAAAAACAGAGGTTGGAGAACTTGCTGTATCCCAGAGTCTCTAGACATCTAGAAATCATATTTTATAAGTGTATGTAATAAACATGTTAATATGACTTGTAATTTGTGGTTCTGCGTGTACAGTAGACCACAGTCAGTGGACTATTTGTGTGAAGTGAAGGGACGTGATACATTTTTCACTTGGTGTATAAAGACTCACCAGTTTGATGGGGAAAAGAGGCTTATTTTTTCAAGTTTCTTGCAATTTGTTCCTCCAGCTGAATAATTGGCAGCCTGCTTTGGTGACTTCAATCCATCCAGATAACTCAGAGCAAAGCTCTGCCTTCTTGATGTTTTTTTTTTTGAACAACTCAAATCCCAGTCTGCATTCGAGCCTGTGTGTGTGGGAGAAGACAAACACCAGTTTGAGCTTTTAATTTGGACCATTAACAAACTAAATTCCTTATGCTTCAGGCTTTCGACAAGAAAATCCAGTTTTCTCATCTACAGAACATATGTATAGATTTTATTTAGAGCTTTCAGTGTGGTGACGATCAGAGTGTAAAGCACATGCTGGTGTGTGTGTGTGTGTGTGTGTGTGTGTGTGTGTGTGTGCAGTGTGTATTGATGGCTGCACAGTGAAGTTGGTGAAACCTCTTTCAGGAGGCTTTGTTTGGCTTTTTTAGTTCTGATTGCCTTCATTCACCCTGTAAGGACCTGTCATCCTCCTCTTCTTTTTTTTATTATTTCTTTTTTACTCTTCCTGTCACGCTCTTTGTGTCCGACTCCTAACTTCACTGCCACATTCCTCCCTTTGACTTTCTGTACTTCTTCTAATCTTCTTTCCAAGTAATTATCTTACATGTGTCCCCGGTGCTCCTTCCTTTCCATTTACTCTCCATTTTTATTACACTCTCTTTTCACTTTCCACTCCTCTTGACTGCAATTTTCCATCTTCCCTCTGCTCCTTGACTCATCCGCCATCACTTTCTTTCACTTTCTCTTCTCTATCTCTCCCACTCTCGTCCTCCTCCTTCTCCTCCTCTCCAGGGCAACGCTTCCTGATAAGCTGAACACGCCTTAATGCTCTCCTTCCTGTTTCATTGCTTCATCTCACTCCCCCGTGTCTCTCAGGTCCTGCAGAACCTCTGCTGACTTGATCTGCAAATCCACAGAGTCCATCTCTCTCTCTCTCTCTCTCTCTCTCACCATCTTCTACCTCTCCACTCAGCCTCCCTCAGCACAGGAGGAGCGATAACACACGTCCTCAAAGTTTTCATTCCCTCACTTTCTTCCTTCCTACTCCTTCCACTCACGGGACACACACACACACACGCACACACACGCACACACACACACACACACACACACACACACACACACACACACTTAGCCTTTCAATTAGCCTTCCTTGGTCTGCAGGTACATTGTTACTCCACTGTCTCTATGGTAATCAACAGCACTGTGATGTCATGTGTCACATCCCGATCATTCATTCCTTCATTTATTTATTTTATAATTATAATGATTGTCAGCACTTGATGCTAATAAAGCCTCATACAACCCCTCTGATGGCACCTGTACACCACCTCCTCTGTTTTTTTCCCCCTCTCCCACATTCACCATGTGTCTCATCGGGGGTTGAGAAGGTCAGGGAGAAAGTGGGGGGGGCTGGGGGGCCCCTGAGACACACACTGAGGTGAGGTGAAGGAGGCAGAGGGGTGAAGAGGGGTGACGTGAGGGAGAACCAATCAACAGGTCCAGTCATGACCTTTGCGGTGCAGCCTCTTGTCATGCTCATCCAGGCTCGACTCCCCAAACCTTACTGTTCTCTGCCACACTCTACATCACCTTTTCATTTCTCTTTCTCTGACTTATTCTCTTTGTCAGAGCCCGCGATGTGGAAAAAAAGGTAAACTTCATGAACCCAATGAACAGACTATTATATAAAGACCTTCCAAAACCCATTAAATTTTCACTCCAATCTTAACTTCTCTGAACAGTTCTCATCATTTTATGTTAATCAGCTGAGTTCTCCAGTTCTTTTGAAAGTCACGTTGTTTGAAAATCTCAAGTTGAAATTGTGTGTGGGTTTCTTTTGTTTTCTTTTATATGCTGCGTACTCGATGATTTTCCGACAGTTTGTTATTTTCAATCAAACAAACAAACAATAAAATTGAAGTCCATCACTGTTAAGGGTTGGCAGAGGCATACAACAGGCACATGTTCAACGTATGTTTAACTAGTGGCTCTAACAAGTGGACGTCATAATAAAAAAACATATATATACATATAACCACATATAATATGTGATCATGATCTGCAGCCCCGGTTCATATCAGAAACACAATGTCTGGGCACAAAGAGTCTTAACCCATTTAACAAGTAGATGAGAAGAAATGGACTTGACTTCCCCCACTTATCTCCTCTCTTTCCCACAGGACGGCTGCTAATTTACAGTAAACACCAAATTAATTTGTCACGTTCCATTGGAACTTGATCCTGAAATAGTCCGAGTCCAGACTGGCCAGTATCTTGTTGCTGAGAGACGGCCAGCACACACTGTTGCGATGAAAACTGTGAGTTTTCATCAATATCAAGTGATTGCAGCAGAGCCACTGTCGCCTAGGTTTTTGGTTTTGTCTGCTGTTATTTTTAACTAAGGTAAAATGGCGTTCTCCAGATGAGGGCTAAGATCTTGTTTTATCCGCCCAGATTAGATCTAACCTGAAGCCTTGTTTGAGCAGAGTGCCCGTGTATTATCAGGGAGGGTGCAAATTGAATTGCGCCTCCCTGTGTTACTAAGTGATCCTTCCTGTGCCCACTGCTCTGGCATCAGTGTAAAAACTACTATCTCTTAGCAAATGGGACATGGCATGAGACGGAACCTCTTAAGGTGGGCGTTTGGCCATAAGTGGACCATGTGCAGTCATTGCTCACTTCACGCCTCCAATTTGTTTTCTGTTAGGCCTGTGAGCGGAACTGCTGTGTGGAGGACGTCTCATTTCTATTCAGGAATCATATCATATTCCCAGCGATCCGAGGCACGTGCCCCTCTCTGTCTTTACCTTCAGCATCCTCACTTCTTCATTCCCTCCGTTTCCTCCACCTCCTCTCAGGCCTTAACAGCAGCCGTGCACGTGTGGAAGCGGCATATGACGCTCGAGCAACAGCTATTTCAGGGTGGCCACTGGTGTATTGATTTTCTTCTGCCTTTTTTTCCCCCTCTCCAATAATGCCCAGTGGAGGTTGTCAGACAGATTGATTGGGAAAGTGTGTGCTTGTGTGCGCGCGTCTGTGCGCTTGTGTACTGGTGTTGGTTGCGGATCACTCTGCATCACTGTTCTCTGTTGAGCGAAATGTGCAATTTGAACACTTGTCATCCCCTTCGGACTGTTGAACACACCGCCACAAACAATCAATGACCGAATCAAGCGCGCGTACTGTAGGCAGAATACAAACACCTATTGTCAGCCAGAGTTCAGCCAGGGGGGACGCTCTGTGATAGAAATCAAAACATGGTGCTCAAAAACACAAATAAAGAGACGGAGCGATCCTGACCTGCATAAAATACTGCTGGTCAGACCGTGCACCTGGACGGTGGACGGTTTATGCTATGCACGGTTTATGCTATGCAATCCAAAAAATTGTTTATTTTCAAATGCTTTGCCAAAAAAAAAAATCCCATCTGATTGGACTGTATCAGTTTTATACTCAGCTGCTGGCAAGCTTCTGCAGAAAGTACAGCAGTGTGCAACATCTTCAAAGTATCGCCCTTGAACTTCAAACCTCAAACCACAGCAGCTTCTTTCCACCATTGTTTTATTCTGGAGTCAGTGCTGGCCAGACCTTGATTCAGTGGATTCAGGAGAGGCGGTATCTCTGGGAGACGACCATCTAAAACCACCTGCAGATGAAAAAGCCTCTGCAATCCGCGGGACCAAATTGAAACGCTATGATACTGAGATGAAGGTTAGTCAGGTGGTTCACAAAGAGACATAACCAGCTGAAGCAGATCTTATAAAGTGATTTTAAATGGAATGACATTTCTTCCCTCCTGGGACTGACCTTACGTATGCATGTCATTGCAAGCGTGGAAAGAAATCAAGAACTTTGGCCGTGTCATTGTGCAGCTCTGGAAGGTAGTGACAGCAAAAGTAGATATTAGTTTTATAATGTCCAAACAATTGAAAGGACATTGACTTGGTGGTTACACTTTTTCCTTGGCAAAGGTTGGATTTGGTTTTTTTTACAGCTGGATGCAGATAAGTGAGTCTTACTGTACATTGCTGGGAGCACAGCATCACCTAGTTTTCCAAAACATTAAGATTTATGTAAAATATTTTTTTCCATCTGGATATTTATTCGCAACACTTTTCCTTCCCTTGAAGACATGAACTGGTTTGAAACTTTTCGGTGACCCCAGAGGCGTTTGACAACCCCCCCGAGCAGATAGCAATGGAAATGCAGCCCTGTTTTTAAAGTCCAGAATAAATAATTTTGTCCTCACGCTGACAACCGATTAGTCATGTTGCGACCGCCTGCCCGTATTTTACATATCAAAAGTTCTTTTTAGATGTGATAATGAACAGGTGGGTACAAAGTGTTGCCTTTAAAGCTCACAAACGAATCTGCAGCAGCACCATCACACGCAGGGACCTTTAGCTGTAAGAGAAGGACTAGATGTCCATAACCTCTCAATATAAATGCAATGTTAATTAAATGCCAGCGATGTGGCACAGCTACTCTCCAGTCTGCTCATTAACCTTCCCCATTCAATATGTCAGAGGAAGTAACCTTTTCACAACTCGCTCGCGGTCTCGAGACCCCATTTTCTGAAGTGAATAAGGCAATAACGCACTTTCTCATCACAACGCTTTTATTATTCTTTTGTTGTTGCCTCGCCCGTGTGCTTAATTTTATCATGACCTGATTTTAAAGTAGTTCATTATTTGCGTGGAGCCTTGTGGCAAGACTCGTCTTATTATAGCGCCCGTTAACTTCTGTTAGGACATGTCACTTTATTACTGTACTCATGTATATACATTAAAACAATGTGTTTGAGGAATGTTCAGCATCGGCTCTGTTGTTAAGACTTGTTACTTTTCTTTGTTGCTGCCATTTATTCTCACCGGTGCAGGCTGAATTCCTGCCACTAATCCCAGGAACACATTAGGACATACTGTAATATCTGAAGTGCAGCTATAGGTGCTTTACAATCAGATCAGAGATCAGTTTGACTTGTGAACTCCAAGCGGTTTTCCTTCTTTACTTATGACTCAGTGGAGCCGAATTAATTATGTGTTGTCATGCAGGATTCTATCCTGCCATTTTTATGTTGTTTTTATCGAAAGAGAATGTTATTATTGGAAAAAGCCTTGGGAGGTGACATACCAATGATTGTGTGTATTTGTGCAGGGACACACACACACACACACACACACACAATCATTGGTAATCCATTGTGTGTGCGTGTGTGGGAGGTGACTTACCAATGATTGTGTGTATTTGTGCGCTAGGCACTTATGGGTTTGCACTTGTCTACGTGCGTGTGCGAGCCTTGTCTTGCAGTGGTTGTCGATCATAATGGCTGAGCGAAGGGTGCGTGACCTTACCCAAGGACGATCTCGCCCTGGCTTTTAAGTCCTGTATCTTCCCAATCAATAGTCTGCCATTTTCCGTCTGTATAGATGAGGCCGGGCCCACTCCACAACTCAAAAGCTGTCCCTGGAACAGCCGAGCTCTGTCACAGACCTTTCCTTGCTGAAACATGAATTTACTGGCAGCAGCAGAGAAGCCGTGCTGCCATTTATAACTGCAGCCTACACGTGTGCAAGGTCCCGCAGGGGGCTGGGAGGAGAGGGGGGAGGGAGTTGAAAGGTTACATTCGTCGAAAGAACAGACCAGACAGGGATTTGTGCTCCAACCTGAGCAGGAAATGGAGCCATCTCCATCTGGCCGCTTGTTCATCAGCATGTCGCGTAAAGTTCGGGTTGATGGAATCGCTTCAGCTCTCTCACTAGCTGAATTTCGGTAATAGCTCGAAACCGGCTTTATAAAAGGGTGTGAAATAACTTCTATTAACTCCAGATGTAGTTCAGGGCAGAGGTGTCTGCCAGCAAGCGAAGCTGACCCCTACATATTTATATGACACTGTGAAAAGTTTATTATGCTATGCCACTGTGGCTCTGTGTACTTACTGAAATATAGTACAACACACACAAATACTTTGACCAGGAAGAAAAAGAAAATAATTTATTTCTTGAATAAGATTTTGTCTTGTCGATTTTTGTTTTCAGCTGAATGTGAAAGAAACTCTTGATGAAGCCTGGAGTAATGGTGTTGGTGCAGTTGTGATGTCAGGGGTAGAGGTGGCGCTGCAGTAAAGGCTGATGGTCATAAAGGACTATCCTGAGCTTAAGTGTCTGCATCATAATGGTTATTCAACCATGTGCTGCTGTAAAGATAAACAACACAAAATGATTTTGTGACTTTTATTTTCAGAGAAGAAGCAGGTTCAGACAGTGGAACTCGACTGAATGATTTCATGTCAATATAATGCCATCTTTCTTTTTATGCATCACGCCTACATAATTGCCATGGTAGCTAACCATATATTTATCTGTTTCTTTTGTTTTATGTGGCCTCCTGCTGACGTGTGTGCCTCTGCCGTCCACCTGAAACAATCCACATTCCACACATTCCTTACCAAAGGTAAGAGACCTACCTAATCCTAGCAATGCACCTTTTCCCCCTTGCACAGTGAAAACATGTCCTCCAGGACCATTTAGTAGTTATTATACCTAATATGAATTATAGTTTGCATCATGGGCATAAACATACAGCTAAGGACTGACGGTGAATCTTATATTTGCACACTCAGTGCAAACTCCTGGATTCTCCTCATTAAATATTCATATGCCGCTGAAAAGAAGTCTCCGAGTTTGAAATTGAGATTGTTGTCACAGCCTGTGAATCACGGAGCAATTTTAGCTCTTGAAGGCACTGTAATCAGCGCTGCCTGCTGTTAGACCGTATGCACACACACACACACACACACACACACACACACACACACACGTATACACGGGCACATATCCACTTCACATCGACAGTGTCTCCTTCAGAGCAGGGGACAGTTTGAAGAAAAGCCCAGTGACGGGGTTTGATGCCTGTCATGTCAGACACCGTCACTTCAGATGAACTCTCTCTCCTTCAAATCTCTCTCCTCACCAAAGCAGGAGAGCTAATAAACCCCGTCGACAGCTACAAGCCTGAAGTGTCATGCCGCATCCATCCGAATAGCCCCTCAGCTCAGTCTCTGATGTAACTAAGGGATTCTTAAAAGTGGTGAAAGCGCTTATCTTACTAAAGCGACGCTCCAAGTACAAAACTTGGAGAAAGTGAGACAGATTAGAAGCTGTGTTCCCCCCCCCGGTGCTGCTGTAATTTCCCTGGCCTATCAGATTGAGTTAGAAGTAGTGTCACTTCTCGTTAATGGGAGGAAATGCGCATGACCTTTCTAAGGCACAGGAAAAGGACTTTCTGTATATTTCTGCCATTGGCACCGTTCTCTTTTGTTCAGTGGCAGTGACAAAAGGTTTTGTCGAAGGCTCCGCTCCAAATTAAACTGGTTGAGATAAAGGGGGGGAGGGGAAGGGGGATCTGTGGTATAGCTGCCCACCCCCTCTCTGAATCAACAGTCATGCACAGTCTTGCATTTTGATACAGTTTCCCGGTGCCAGCTGTGAATGGATAAGTGTTTGTTGTTGAAAGTAAGTGTCGGATGAAAATAGTGTGAATAAATAGTTGACGCGGACATACATAATAAAATATACTCAAATGTCATATTAGAACATGCAATGGTTTAAATATCAGCCATATCTATAAAAGAATAAAACGTGACATGGAGATGAATAAAGGATCTCGATTTTTCCCGGTATTTGGGCAGAGACCAAAGTAATCGATCTCAGAGTGCAGGATTGCGACAAGGCTGTAGATTGCTGATTCGGGTTGTAACTACTTGAATTTAAACACTTAAGAATAGATAACAGTGAAAAGTAAACACTCTTAGCATCTTAACAAGCTCTTTAAAAATTTCATTTGGTCTTTAAAATATTATTTGCGTGTGCAATATTTGACTGTGTTTTTTTACCACCATTACTGACCATGAATTCACGAGTATTTTTTTTTCAACTTGATATTCCTCACCTTTGCTTCAAGAATTTTTTTCTAACTGGACTTCTTTATTTTTTAGTTTGAATACCCCTACTCTAGACTGTTCCAATGCTTGATCCTGTGGAGAGCAGGTTAGGTATAAGTGGTTTTGAGCCGAGGAGTTGTTTACTGGAGCAGATGTGTTACGATAAGGATTATGGATGTGATTCTTGGAAAAAAAAAAAGTCAAATTGCGTTTGTTGTTGTTAGTTATTGGAGAATGTGGATGAGGAGGAGTGGATGGTGGTCCAGCAATGATCTCTACAAGGAGGGATGGAAATTGTTGTGCTTCCAGCTGATGGGCCTGCGCAAGACAAAAAAAATCTAATGGGAGAAAGAAGGAGGCTATTGTGTATTGGTACAATGGATCTGAATTTGAATCATAAATATTAACATTGTGAAAGTGCATTTTTTCATAACTCAGGTCGCTAAGGGGCTGTTTTCACTTCACCAGCCCAACAGGATGAATGTGAATATACTGTATGTCTGACTGTGCTGACTCGCCTGCTCATAAATTGCGAATGTGTTACCACACAGTATTTAGATGCACTGTGTGAATCAGCCTGATGCGTAAATCATTGTCGGTGTTCCCCAACTCTACTTCCATTCCTCTCCCACATTAAACCACATCACTGACGTTCAGAAAGTCGAGCCGGCGTTCACTCGTTGTCATTCTGCGCTGCGCACACGTTCCTGCATTATGGATGTCACGTTTCACCTCCGGAATATTTTGGATTTAATGTGCGTGTCTGTGTCTGAGTGTTAATGTGTCTCTGAATAGATGGAAAACAAGTCTGAGTCGGTTTGTTTTGTTGCTGGACATTCAGCGTAGTGTGCCCCCTGGAGACACGCAGGTGTGTTACATCCAAAGTACGGCCTTTCATTTCGATAAGGGCAGCGTAGTATTCAGGACATGAAGCAGAGTTGTGGCCACGGCCGGCCGATGAGCCGGAAACCCCGGATTTACCAGTATTTCAGGTGGAATTTGTTGGGGAGGCTGGGACTAATCCTGTTTGTAGAAAGTCACAGGTAGAGGGATTAAGGCCTGTTGTGTTGTCAGCCACAGCAGAGATGCAGTCCTGGCAGTAAGGAGGAAGTGGCGTGTGTTGCTCGCTGAGTATCTGTGTACGCGTGTAATGGTGTTTTGGCGGCGAGTGTGTGTGAGAAGTGCCGGGGGGATTTGTTGGGATTGGGGAGCTCGAGTGACCTTCAGTAAACACACACACACACACACACACACACACACACAAACTGGCACAAGCAGTGTGTGGATATAGCATTACATACTCTCAGTTTGTGCTGTTTGAAATCAGAGTGTTAATTTTCCTTTTCCTATGTTAATAGTTGTAGCCATCATTTATAAGACATGTTTAAAAAAAAGACAGCTGATTCCAAAAGACCAAAAAGATAAGTATTTTTACCCAGGTATATATTTTGTTTGTAGCAGTTTAATACAATCGTCAAATGGAAACATCAAGCGTGTTATAAAATTGTATTTTGGTAACTGTATGATCCAGTTTTCTTCAAATCTGACTGATAGAACACAACTGCACCACTTCCCCCCACCTCACCCCCCCATCTCTTCCTCACACATTTCCCCCCTTTACAGACACACAATACCACATCACTTGTGTACTCAGTGTCGGAGCAACAGCTCAGTTCAAGGAGGTCTGCCAACTGGATTATATTATTTGTCATCACAGCGTGACAGTGGATGTGAGGGGAAGGTCAAGAGTTCACAGAGGCAGTCAACCTCTAGGTGCATATCCAGAATCAATACTGTGAGTTATGGGAATCGCTCCAGCACTGGTGGAGACTGCTTGTGTTGAGATAAAAGCAGTAAATGGATGGACAGAGAGATGAAACATTTAATATTCAAGTTTTTAATTCAATTATTCAATTCTGCTAATATTTCTAATAAGTACAATAATAAATTATAAATAATACATTTGCATTACATTACACTGAAATAAATAAATAAGACAATATCATTGTGATGCATAAATTCGATTGTGAGACATTTTGAAGGAGAAACTATTTGGTACTTACACACAGCGACAAAAAGAAGAACCACAGCTATATGGTACATATGCTACATATGTACATCAGCATATAAAGTACAATATTTTCTTCTATCTGTCTTCTTCTTCATGATATACATACACATATTATATAGAAAAGGTCAAAGGCCACAGGAAACAGGTGTTTATACGCACTCACACAAAGATGCCAACAGTCACGTGACCTATACATACGCTGCAGCCAGTTACAGCCAGTGTTTGGATCCTAAAAGGCACTGAGCCCGAAGGCAGCTGCACTCATTCGTCTCCTCCCTTCATCCCATGACCTCCCTCTGCCCAATTTATTTCTAGGACACGGGATAAGAGGATTATTACAATCAAGCCTTCGCTTGCACACATTAATTCTCATATACTCACCCCTCCTTCCTTTCTTTCTCACTATCCGTTTCTGCATTTTTTTTTTTAAAAAAATCGTTGTCATTTTATGTGACAATGTTTTGTGCTTCTCTGTCGCAACGCGGACAAGACGGCACGTCAGATACGCCAGGTACACATACTGTATAATTATACCCCACAATACATTATCCAAGACTGCTGACAACTATATATTCTGTCGTCACGCACACGGACACGCACACACACACACACATTCTCCCCCACTTCCTGTACTGAAAATAATTCAGATAAGCGAGACAGGAAGAGATCGGACTCCGGCCGAGCCAGTCAACACTATATTCCTCACCTATTAATTTGACTTCATGAATGAGGTGGCGTTGTACTGTGAAAATTACTGGAGATTAGCACTGATTAAAGAGGGAAATCAGGTAACATAAGCACCCCCGCCCCCACATCCTCTCCAGCATCGCTCCTAATTAAATGCAGCCATGTGGAGCAGTGGCTTGTCGAGCCTCGCTCTCTCCTGCCCCCCCCCAGCATATCAAATATGTAAACCGCTTTCGATAACGGACAGACGGAATCCATTATTTCTTAGTAGTAGACTGATGAGGCTTGATGAAAGTTAGTGTGAGCAATTATTTTTGACATTAACGCCGTTGCGTTTTTGTGTTGCTTCATCGTTGTATGAGACAGGATGGATAGAGAGCTCAGCGAGTTGTGATGGACTGAGACGTATTATTCTCAAAGTTTTGACACGGCCCTTTAATGGACAGAAGAAGGCAGTGACAGCTGTCAGCTGTTACATGGCTGCAGATAGGGTTGGGTATCGAAAGGGTTTCATTTGGTTCTGTTGCCATATATCGATACTTTCAAAATGGTGCTGCTTCCTAAACAGTATTTAAATTGGTACTTTAGAACACACACACACACACACACGCACACACACACACTCACACTCACACTCACAGAGTGAATTATTTGAATCAATACAAAAGCAAATAGTAAGAGGTTCTGGTGTGGGTAGGAGATGTGCTCCAAGGCCAGTGTCCACCTCCCCTAATGTTGCCGTGAGCAACATACTTAACCCACTTACAGTACTGCTCTACAGGCATCTCTCTAGTTGTTCCCACTCTTCTGACCCATTTGGTGTCATGTCCACATGATTGTTTGTCACATAGATATGCCGGGGAATACAGTTTTCCATAATCGCATGTGCTGGAAACATAATTGTGTTTCCCAGGCCCCCATAGATGCTCTGAGCCACTCATCCACAAACCAAATTGTTCATTCACTTGTTCGTTCTGCCTGTGATTGGGTAAAATAGTTCCTGAGGCCATCTCTACTGTACGAAAAATGCATTTCAACCATTCATTCAAAGTCGTTTCAACCTCATCAAGTAAACATTAAATATCATAAGCTGGCTTTGACCTCCACTGACTGTGCACTGGCTTTCGAGTACATGCAAACAGGCATTACAACATAGGGCATCCAGCTATTGGAGGAAAAATGCTATTTGCATGGTGGAATGGAACGACCATACATCTATTCCCTCAGCAGCTGTGAATCTTACATCTGCGTCCCTTTGGTTGCAACTGACAACAAGGAGTGTGCCCCATGGATTATAGATGAGTTGGGGGGTGGGGGTGGGGGTTCAGAGAGGAAGACGTGTGGGAGTTATCGCACACAGATGGAGTCATAGCAAGTAAACATTAAATATCATAAGCTGGCTTTGACCTCCACTGACTGTGCACTGGCTTTCGAGTACATGCAAACAGGCATTACAACATAGGGCATCCAGCTATTGGAGGAAAAATGCTATTTGCATGGTGGAATGGGGCGACCATACATCTATTCCCTCAGCAGCTGTGAATCTTACATCTGCGTCCCTTTGGTTGCAGCTGACAACAAGGAGTGTGCCCCATGGATTATAGATGAGTTGGGGGGTGGAGGTTCAGAGAGGAAGACGTGTGGGAGTTATCGCACACAGATGGAGTCATAGCAGAGAGGAGCCTCTCTGTTGTTCACTCATCAAGACGCCTTCACACTGGCCTTAAGTATACATTCGTACTTGGGAGGGGTCTGGTAAACACATTGTCACCCCTTGGCTCACACACACAAACACTCACTGACTGACTGGATACATCCACACAAAACAGGCTTTTAGACCCTAGAGGCAATTGAGGGCTTGGTAAGATGTTTTTTTTTTTCCCCCTCCATCACAGTATCACAGTCTCTCAGGAGCTGCGGAGTAAAGAAGGGCGACTGCACCTCAGAGAGAGGAGGCGGAGAGGCGCTTTAAGAGTCTGCCTGACCATGGATGAAGGCTTATCCAAAAATTGCCAACTAATACTCTGTTCACTCCTGTAAGGAGTAAACGTATGTGTTTGTAGGAAAGGAAAGAAAATAATCGTCCTCATCATAATTTCACAAACTCACTGAATTCTAACATATCTACAGAATATGAGTAGTGAAGTTGGTTTGTTTCTGGTGAGACGTTGACCGTGTAGCTGACCTCAGTGTGATATATTTACAGTCATATATACTATATATACTTATACTTTTTCACGGTTGCCCTTGCAGGACTGTTTTAATACCCTTGGCTGTATGTGAGTCCATGAATCAAGTGCACTTTACATGGCAGAGAAGCCATCAGGCCAGGCTCCGGCCGTACTATACTGCACTTCACCCAGTCTGACCTGACAGATGTGTGTCTCTGTCTCACCACATATGACAATTACCCTGACAAAGTGTAGCCACATACAAAGCCTTATGTCGTACTGTATATACTGCAGGGCTCTCAAGTTTTGAATGCAGGCAAGAGTGAATCTGGGGAATTTGGGGTGGGGAGGTTGGGGGGTGGGGGGTTGGATGGGTTAAAGGAATGGGGGTCTTTCATGAATAATATTTTTATTGGTGTTTTTGTTATCAGACTTGCAGAAGAAAGGATGGCACTGACAATTCAACCAAATACAAACTCTTTATTCAGTTTGCGTGAGCAGAGAGAGCGAGATTGTGACTGGTGTTGTTGCCTTTTTGGAGTCCTTCATCATTTGTGTTGTTGGCTCCCACTTAAAACAGTTCGGCTCAAGTCCAGCCATTTTCAGGGTCATGATAGAGGCCAGTGTCTCGTCCAGAGATGAGCTGTTTCTCGTTGAGGTTATGTTCAGACCGACCATTGAAAATAGCCTCTCGGCATCCGTGTTTGAATGAGGAAGCACCAAAACCAAGGGTGCCGTCTTTGTTTGCTTGTTGTGTTATGGATGTACGCAGATACAATGCTTCTGATTGACTATTGTGTAGCCCGCCCCTTTCCTTTTTTTGATTGACAGGTAAGTG
Source organism: Trinectes maculatus (assembly GCA_016785345.1). NCBI lineage: Eukaryota > Metazoa > Chordata > Actinopteri > Pleuronectiformes > Achiridae > Trinectes > Trinectes maculatus. The sequence goes on along the minus strand of JAFBJQ010000516.1, from coordinate 106,264 downwards.
GCAGGCTCGACTCATAGGGGACGTGCTTGTTTCCTGCCGTTTCCATAGCGATAGCGGCACGCCAGAGAAATTTATATTGTAATTATTTTTGAGCCCGAGAAATACAATGTGTGGCAGAAGTGCGTGACAAAAGACCGAAGTGACTGTCACGCTCAATGCGTGAGACTTGAGAGCAATGATACTGTATATCATAAACAGTTACTGTACATAGTAAGCAGAGGAGTGTGTGCGTGTGTGTGTGTGTGTGTGTGTTTATGTGTGTGCGTGCATGCAAGAGGTAATTTGCAAACCAATGAATTCCTCCACCAGGTCCCTGATTTCATTTAAAACAAATTTCATATTTTACCAAAGAGGAGAGGAGACAGTGCACACTTCAGTTCTCCCATATGAAACGTTTCCACCTCTCACGCAGGAATTAATGCTGACTGTCGGCCCTTGAATTGGGCCCCACTGCCTCAATTGGCTGCTGGTGGCTAATCGATATGGCCATGCTTCAACCATGACTGGGGCTCCCACAGCGAGGCTGCTCCCCACACTGCAGTTCTCATCCACACTGGAGCCACGATACGACTCTGTTTCATTCCATAACTCTCACTTGAAAATTACATATTTCCCATTCATGAACCTGACACCTGCTCTTACATCAGTCCACTTGTGGTGCAGCGATAGTGAAGGAAAAATGAAAAAGCCTCCGGTGGCGCGTAATGATGTATTCATTCCCAGGCTTTTAAGATAGATGACTAGTCGTGTTTATGTATAAATTTTTGCGCTGAATAACCGACTACAAATCCATGAACAGGCAAAGTCCTCAACACACGTCTCTGTTTTAGTTAGCGTGAGGATTTAATTACCGCGACTGTCTCCTATTTCATGATTTTATTTTTTTACTGACATGGCATGTGAATAGAATCAAATACAGATGAGATTGAATTAGTGGTAAAGTATTTTCGGTTGACAAAGACACCGTCTCGCCGCAGCTCAGCCTGTCAGAGTGAGAAGCTGAAAGATGAGCAGTGTTTGTCAGCTTGCTTAAGGCTTTATCTCCTGTCTTGTCAGTATACAGCTCACTCGGCTTTATCTGCGGCTTCCCACTGATTCACTGGCAATGCCAAATATTCCAGCCGCCTTATTCCTAATCCTGCACTTCAGGTGACCAAACCACGAACAAGTGGACAGTTCGCACTTTCTCACGGTTTTGTAAACCACTTCGAAGATAGAGAGATAGAGGTAAGAGCGACTTCTTCCCTAGTTTGCATCTCAGTGTAGTATTTCCAAATAAAGGTGGTAAATTAAAGTTGGGGAACCGCTGCTCTAATGGATCTAAATAGAATTTAGTATCTTAAATTTAAAGTCTGCTTTATGTTGAAGTCATAGATTTCATTAATACTCATCATGTGTCATTTTCCCTGTTGAGTTATTCGGGGTAATTGCTCTTACTCAGTGTGAAGCGCGAGCGTATTCACTTGCACTGAAAAGTATTTACAGGCACACCCACCTCAGCACATGTGCTGTAAGATAATGTACAGTGCTGCGCAAACCTGATAACAAACATCTGCTGTTACTTCCCCGGTTGCTTCACTGGCAGATTGAACCTATGGAGAAAAAAAAAAGGCTTTCTGCATCCAAAATATACGACAAAGTCAGCAGAATAAAACCAGTCAACTGTGATAGCACACTTGCACATGCAATTTCACAATCATCGTACTCGTACTCAGCTTTAGACCATAGAACCACATGTCCACACGCACACACTCACGCACAATGGATTCCATCGTCAGCAAACATAAGGTAGGGCCACAGCATCCGCCCCTGATACATACATCTGTTCCATACTGTGTTCAAGAACGATTGTTTGGGTTGAGCCTTTAATGAGAGTGACTAAAGAGTTGGTCTGCGTCGTTGAGGCCCGACTCCACTCAGTGGCCTATGAAATCGACTGTATTTCATGGCATTTCCGCCAACACACATGATGCGGCTATCATCCGTGGCCCATGTCCCAGCACCGTCTCCTTTGCTCGCTGTAACATAAACACCGGAGAAATCCGTCTACTTATTTCACGCATTTCTCACCTCCCCATTTCACTGTAGTGCTCGCATGGCTCGGTAGCTTTGATCATTTGCGGTGAGGCGGCGACGTGCTTGAGTAAGTGAGAGACCAATAGGGAGATGAAGAGAGGAGTCAGGAAGTTGCTGAGGTGACGACCTGATTGATTTTTAAATGATCTTGAATTCGTGGTTTTATTCCATTCGCTTAGTGCTTGCCTGCAATTCCGAACTGGCTCGGATTTTGGATGTGTCAAGAACAGCAGCGGCAGAGAACGCAAGCACAGTGGTGAATGGAGGATAATATGATGGTGGGCGTAAAACGGCCTTGGCGATTGGGAAAAAGTCTATAGTTGTCTTTATCTTACAGACCCCTTATAAGGACAACTGATGCGTCTGTGATTAAGGCGCTACAGCTTTTATACAGGCACCAATTTATATGTTTGTGTTACACTGAATCAGGAAGAACTTGCAATGCAAACAATGTTGTTGGTGGAAAAAGATGGAGAATTATCTCTGAAGACAGAGGTCAAGCTAAACTAATAGCTCGGCTACGCACGCTTTCATTTCCAGCAGGCTTTGTGGAGGCAGCACAGGCTTTCCACTTTTAACAAGCTGGCTTTGTGATGGTTTTTGCAAATGCATCACAAATAAAGAAAACAGTCGGATGAGTGCATGTTGAATGAAATGATGTTTTTGTCACCTTTATTTATAAGTTGGCTCGGGAACGAAAATCTACTTTAATTGCACCTGTGCCCCCAATAAGGCTCCTGTCACCTACCAGCCACCTGGTTTTCTTTGCATAGTTCTCAATAGGAATAATGTTTTTGCTTTGCTCTGGCAGATAAACAGCTATGGTGGTGACAGACATCCAAACAGGATGTTTTTAAGTTCATGTGCCTTTATAATAAAGAAACCTCTATTTGTGATTGTCAAGGTACTCTTATACAGTAACACTATACCATGAAATGTGGTCTCTGCTTTTTAACCCATCACACACGTGTGTGAGCAGTGGGCACAAACAGTACATACAGTACAAGGCACCTCTAACAATTATGGCAAAACCAGTCATCTTGAGAAAAAAATAACTGCCAGATAACTTTACCAACAAAGCCTTGAGGAGAAACTAGAGGAGAGGGAGAGAAAGGAGGAGGAAGTTACATAGATGGGAGTGCTTTTAAGATAAGAGTGGCCTAATAGCATGGTATTGACACACACTTTGTAAATTAGTGCTATCTTGTTGCACCGTCTCTGATAAGGATGAGGTCACCATCTGTAGAAAGACTAGATAAAATAACACTTAATGTCACTACACATTAAGGCGTCTGTTTATTTGTTTGTCTACTTGTGTCTTGGAACTTTTTTTTTTTCTGTTGCCGGACTTTCATCAGTCACAAAATACATGCCCTTAAGGTTTGTTTATTTCAGATGTGCAGCTGCAGAGAAATTCGAACATTTTTGGCCTTTGTCCTTCTCCAACTTCAAAAAGTCTGTGCGTGCCGACATTCCTCAGATGAATGAATCTTCACCTCTCCGAGTGCGGGGCCAGAACGCCGTGCCCGTCTGATTCATTGTTTCAAGGCCTGAGATGGAGCCTGGAGTGAGGCCTTGAAACCAGTTTGGAACCAGATGGCCAAACGTACTGTACAACAGCCAAAATAGCAGTAATATGATCCCTGGCCGTGGTCAGCAAATCCAATTTACTCATATTAGCTGGCACCATCATACTCCAAAAGGATAAGTGACTGTCCTTGATGAGCGGTGCCAATTCTGCTCTCCAGCACTTTGTCTGTCAGAAACACCAATGCCCTGTCTGCTAACAATAACACACCATACTGACACAAATGCAAGTCCATGGTGAAGATCACATATCTTCTCTGCATAGTGATGTACGTCCACTGTAAGTAGAGCAGCCTCCTGCTGGCACCGTTCCTCTACATGAAGGATAAAGCCACGTGTTACAACTGGTGAGGAGCACAAGTAATAGCTCAGTCAACTAGTAGACTGGGAGGCAGATGGAAGTCTGCTCGTCTGCTCTGCTCTTCTAATGAGGTTGTCCCTGTGGGTGGTGGGTGGGTGGGGGGGGGGGGGGGGGGGGGGGGGGGGGGGGGGTTGTTAAAGGGAGGTGATTGGCTGGGGAGAGTGTTGAGGCGGAGGAAGAGGCTGCGTTTGTGGTTTTTTTGGTCTGCTTCTCCAGTTCGACTTTTTCTACCCCACCAGGGATACAACCAGTAAATGTGAGTCAATGATTTATGAATCTGTGTGAAAATTTTTACTCTTTCCCTCGGTGATGTGGGGAGGAAAAAAAGAAGAAAAAAAAATCACCATTCTGCTGAGTTACAGCTGAATTAAAACTATTTTCTTTGTGCTGGAGTCGAGTAGAGTGCCCTCATACGCGGTATTGTCAGTTAGAGCGCCATTTCCATGCATTATGTGTTGCCATGGCACGCCATATTGCCATGGTAACAAACCGAGTTATCACCTTTCATGTGCAGGCATAGTTTAGCGCCCGAGAGTCTGACCCGATGATATTTCTATTAAAAGCTTTAACGCAACGTTGATAAATGCACAGCTCCTGTTGCTAAAGCAAACGCGAGCAAGTGGTTTGTGAATGTTAGTCTAGACTTCCCTGCTAAGTGCACGTGTTCTCATTAATGTCTTTCCTCGCCGGTGTCCTCGTCTGATGGTGAACTCTGCGGTGAACATCGCTCTCTGCCACCAGGCATTTTTTATTAGTGTTAATGGGATGGAATAATTTATGAAGACGTGCCCCCATGAATTATTTGTGCATTTAAAGTTTGGATTCCTGAGGCATAACATGGTCATTGCATGTAGCCGGGCCGACGGGCCGACGGGCAGGCCTGCTTTGAACCATCAAAGCCCTTTCTATATGCAGAAAGAGAACAGACTTTTATTCAAAAAGCCCGACTCAGGGATAGATAATAGTGCGGGCACTGATTAAAACACTAATGTTTTATTAATGGTATTATTAATTCATAGTCAGTGGTCGGAATGAGCCATGGTACATGCTGAGAGGTTTGGTTGCTGGATGAAGGTTTGTATTGATTGACTCGTCATGCAGCTGCGTGACTGAGGACTCCATATGTTCAGAAAGGAATAATAAATCCAAGCATCGTGTTTTTTTTTCCTCCTTGTCATATACTTGGATTTAAAGACAGGAAACATGCAACAGGAAGAATTGGCTCACGTCTTGGAGATCATTTACCCAGATTCCCTGGTCTAAAGCTACATTCCCTGTCGAGAGGGAGATATGTAAATGAAGGGATAAAAGGCTGCCTCCACTGTTTTACCACTTATACCATCTGGCAAGATTATCATCGGCACAGCTTTGCTCCCGGAGTCATTACAGAAAGATGAAGTAAGATGTGTGAAGTATGAGTTGTGAAAGTCACTGCACTGCCATATGGAGGCAGCGGAAAAGACGTTAGGAGAACATTCCTGATTTCCTCAATGACATTAACCGTATAAACACACATGAACTTTTACTGACCCGTTTCTCCAGGCGTCTCTCTCTCTCTCGCTCTCTCTCTCTCTCTCATTTTAAACAATGTTTCTCTTCGATAAAATGCCATCACATATTTTTTTTTTTCATGCCTGCATGAATGTTATCCGTTTTTTAGTGGAAAATCTTTGAAATTAGCTGCCATGGCGATCTATAGTCTGCAAGAGCGATCAGGGAAATGCTTGTGAGGAGATGGATGGTTTTCATTAAGTTTTCACAATGAAACTGAATGGCTACAAATTGAAGTCAATATTGCTAGTTGAAGTTAAATGGATGTGTAACGGATGTAAACTTCTCTCGCCGCTGCGCGGTCTCAGAACCATCCCGTCCCTCTCCGCGGCTGTGTGTTGGGGATGGGACAGCGCTGCAGTGTCTGATATTTACTGTACATTCATCTAATTTATGCAAAACAGACGTGATAATATAAGTGCAGCATCATACATTTCATTAAAAATCTGAGGATGCGAATTTTTTTCTGTGCTACATTGAAATCATAACAGGACACATAGACATTTTATTAAAATTTGTGAATAAAGGCAAATAAATTTAAATAGATGTTACTCCTTTCCATTAGAACATTGTATATTGGAAAACATGGATGGGGACATTTAAATTGATATCATATAACCATCTGTCTCAGTGTTTTAAGGCTTTTTACAGGTTGTGTTAATATTTTCGACACATGTAGTCCGAATCTCTTCTTTTCATGTCTTCAGATTAGCCTGGCTGCCAGTCACCTCTGGCTTTGTGCACATTTCAGCGTGAACGGTTTGAACCTCCGGTGATTTCATGGTTGCGGATGTGCCAGCCTGACCTAAATCCCCTTCAATGTCACCACGCACGGCAGCGGTGTGTTAAAATAGTTTGACACAAACTCTCCCTCCAATTTACTTGAGATGAGGTGCGTTGACACCTCGGCCCACCGCTGCCAGTAAAACTGAATATCATTCCAATTCCCTAAACAGCTGAGGTGGGCTTGCAGAGATTTCCTGCAGCTGGCTGGGGAGGAGATGCCACAGGTATTACAGGCAGGGAGAAGATGCTATTTTCACACACACACACGCACACTAAGCTGCTGCAGTTTCGTTGTTTGGAAGTTCTGGCCGTCAAAACGCCAAGCGGGTTCAATGGAGGACAGTTTGCCTGCGTCACAAATCCCCCAGTGGAGCTGGAGGGAACTGTTTGTGGAGGTGTGCACTGTTAAAGAGCTCAAGAACTCATTCAGCTGTTTGTGTATTCATACAAGTCTAAGTAAAAGCATATTTACAGGTACACACACACACACACACACACACACACAGTAAACCCACTGCTGCTGGCTGCCCCCTCACAGTCTCACGCTGACAGCCAGAGGTTATTATGGCTGTGTGTCTGCCCAGGATGCCGGTGTCCGAGGCAAACACACAAATTCCGGGGGTGTTATTGCTTCACAGGAGAACATAGTGCTGGTGCTCCCTCGTTTCCTGACTCCATCTCTCCACTTCCTCCTCCTCCTCCCCCCGTCCTGTCTCTCCTGCTGTCTTCCTGCCTTAGCATCGTCTTCTCCTCAGGCCACCAGCCGACTCCACTGGCATCTGCCAATCAGCTGTGTGTCGGCGACTGGCGAGCCGGTCAGTCAAGTCAGCATATCAGTCAGTTCATCTGTCGGTCAGATGCGGGACAGGCAGACACCCGGTCAGTCAGTCAGTCGGACAGCTTGTCGTTCACGACGCCCGTCACTTTAACATGCAAACAGTCAGCTGTGTGCCATTTACCAACATCCCTCTCTGTCATCACTTCCTCTTAAGCTTATTAAAGCTTCCAGGCGCCACTCGGGCGTCTTTTGCGTATGACAGCGACTCATCACTCACAGAGATGCTGTCATTTCACTGCAGCGGGAGAAAGAAAAAGCTTAAGGGCACGGATGGTAATTCCAGAGTCGTATTGGGTGTTAGAGGTTCAGAGGAAATCCCGCTACTCTCGCCGCATGATAATTGCGCAGGAATGTTATTAAATGGGAATTTGCTGGAACGTTTGGCTTGGCGCATATTGTTTGGTGATAAGTAAACATTTGAGATTATTGCAAGTCGGGGCCATTTGTTTCCTGAAAAGAGATTGATTGCTGTTTTTTTTTGTAATAGTGATACACAACCACACGCACACACACACACACACACACACACACACACACACACACACACACACACACAGAAATAATGAGAGAAGGTAAGGACAATATCTTGTTTATTTGTTAGTGAAGGAAGCCTGTTTTGCTATTCTTGTTGATTGGAATGATTTGGTTGGATGCTTCACTGCTGTTTGTGCGAACACGTAAGTGCATGTGTGTGTGTGTGAGCGAGTGGGGTTATCATTTTCCAGCTTATTAAAACTGCTGCAGAGTCGTACATTCGACCGAACAAATCATCTCACAGTCTGATGCATTAGTCTGCAGCAGACGCCTACACCTGCCCGTTGCACTTTAACACTTTGAGATGGCCAGAGGGAAAGATGGCTGACACTGCCATCAGGGTAAATACTTAGAGGATCAGGAGGAGTTGGGCCTTTGTCCAAACAGCAGCGGATTCAGAGTTTCAGTTGTCGTAAATCTGTATTCTTTCTCTCCTCAATGAAAATAAATCAGGAGGGACAGATGGAGGTAACTGATTAACACTGAAATACTGCCACCTTGAAGTCAATATGCATAATTGATTTGTGTCTCTACCTTGCTGCAAACACATTTATGCATCCACACAAACATACTCCCGTTTGGCCTTAATAGCTTGATTGTGTCCTGAAGAACTGTTGAATCGAAAATTGACCTGCACTTCTGCAGTAATAGCATTTTTATTGATTTATTTTTGGTCAGTGAAAATAAGACTGATTCCTAAAACTGTTCTAGCTGAATCAGGCAGTGGCTGCAGACGCATCATCGCATCATTAATGCTCCAGAAATGTGCACATATGTCACTGATGGAAACATCTTGGAGCTCTGGCGGTGATGATGCACAGTAGCATGCAAGGTGAGAGCAGCTAAGGGATTTGCCGTTTGACTGTGTGTGTGTGTGTGTGTGTGTGTGGTTCAGGAGACTGTATGTGTCTGTGAATTCTTCAAATTAATTATGGATGAGAGAAATATTTGAATGCCTTCCTCCCACTCAGCACCCTTCTGCCTCTTTCCCACCGTGTCTGAGTCATGACTCACCAAACTCCCGCCAGCGTCTGCAGAAAACTCAGAATTGATGCTCGAATTCGTCACATCCACTGTGCATTCGGTGTTCATGTTATACATAGACATTTATTAGCATATTGTCTATAAGGCTTATTTACAAAACACGCAAACAATTAAAAAGTCTGCTATCAGGAAGTTTAGAGGTGTTTATGTTGATGATTGATGATTATGTTTCGGGTCTGTCATATAAACAGTGTTTATATGAGCAGAGAACTGCAGCTGGAGGCCGACACACACACACACACACACACACACACACACACACACACATATATATATATATATCAGAAATTGAGAAATGAATTTGGAACCAGAAATGGGAGTAAACGAGCACCATCTCCAGAGAATGGGAAAACAGGAAAGGCTCATCTCTGATTAATGCTTTAATGTGACTTCCCTCAGAGAAGTATCATGAAAGCTCTATAATTATCACTGAGGTGCAAACCTTTTCTCACCACTCTCCCTCTCTCCCTCTCTCTCTCTCTCTCTCTCTCTCTCTCTCTGTCACACACTCTCTCTCTCTCTCTCTCTCTCTCTCACACACACAAACACACAGACCAGTTTTCCCTCCCCTCTCCCTCCTCTCCGTCAGATAACAAACCTCCTAACAGGCCCTATCATTAATCAAGCTGCTACCAACTGCGAATTGGAGTCTAGTATTGCATAATTACTTGTGCATCGTCATTTGAATAATAATCAGTTTTATCCAATGTTCATAGACAGTAGTTAATACATTCCCTTTCTTTGGAAGCAGTTGTTTCTTGGAAGTAGAGAACAGAGACCCATTGAAATGGGAGTCGCTGCTGCTTCTTCTATAAGACTGATCAATTTAATTAAACCGTCTCGATTTGCTTCAGTAGGAACTGGTGCCTCATTTATAAGCACATATTAATTTCTGCCATAACGCTACATTAAGCTTATTTCTTATCCTATTGTAATGAGTCATTGAACTGTGCTGCGTAACATGAAATGAATAGCTGAATAGAATCTAACAGGGATGAATGTTATTCAAAGAATAACAAGGCCTCCAGCAGAATGGCTGTTAGGAAGTGCAAAGGCTTTTTTTCCCCAGACCCACCATGGCAGTAGTCTTCGGCCCTGACAGCATGCTATGAAATATGAAATGATCCATAATTTCCTCTGTGAGTATACTCCGGGAAGCAAACTGCCATTCACAAACCCAAGCGCTGACTGAAGGGTATGATGCTTCCCAGGACACCTAGAGGGAAAATAAAACACCTCGTCTCCGCCAGACTCTCTGTGTAGTTCTTGCAGCCTCCACCGATCTGTTTTGATGTCAGCAGACGGCAAAAGTGAACTAGGCTGCTGCAGTCAGTGATACAGAGAGAACATCAGATCACATTTTGGATGTTCTTGACATGACACTCCTACGACTAATTCATGACAGCCAGGTTGACAATCTGCAAAGAGCCTCTCTAAGGATCAGAACCAGGTTGCCTGTTTATTGCTTGTGTCCAAATTACCTAATCTGAAAAGTGTGGGCTACTGGAAACCAGTAAATACACAGCAAATGTTATTGTTATGTGTGTGTGTAAAACAGTCATGTTTTACAAACTGGAAAACATCCATCCCTAATGTGTGTGCACAAGGGAATTAGAAATTAGCATCAGTAAACCATTTGGATTTGGAAGCAAGACCGTGTGTGTTTTGAGACAGTGTTGATATTTTGGTATTTGCTTCTAACCATTTTCTGTTTAGGAATGAAATAAATACAGCTACTGCAAAACAGTTTACTCTCCGTGTATTGTCGGAAGATTAGCCTGCTTCGTTTCTTTTCATCCTTCTATCCACTCAAATCCCCAATACTGAGAAACGATGTAGGATTTTATGTTGTACGGATTTGTGACACAAATATTTTCATTTTGAATCTTGCAGTTACTAATGCCCAATTTAATGCTCCACTCTCCAGTGGAACGAGATAAATAGTATTGGTTGAGTGAAAGCAAAATTCGTTTTGAAGAATGGGCAGCGACCTGGTAAAGGTTACAGCTGATTAAAGGTGTGTGTCTGTGTTTGTGTGAATGTGTGTGTTCCACCTGGATGTGAACTTCCTGTCAGGCTTTGATCATTATACATGTCACCTGCGAGTTGGAGGGATTCTCTCTCTTATCCGCTTGGCCTTCTAATGACGGTGACCTACCAGCAGGGGGGTTTGGACAGGATTTGCCAGAGAACAGCTGTGAGGCCGACCCTGCCTCCTTATGGGCTCCATTAAGAAGCAAGCAGCAAAACAATAGGGAATGGTTAGATTTCTGTCAGTATGAAGGATGAGGGATTGGGCGTGGCAGTCAGACTCAGGCCATGTGTATGTGAGCTGTATGTGTTTGCATGGCCATAGGAGGGCGAGCTGGAAGAGGCTGCAGCCTGTGCCTGTCGAAATCATTCCAATTCTCCTCCACTGGTGTCTGTTGTGCCAACGTGTATGTCGGTATACGTCTGCCAGCCCGACACATCCACATGCATAACTGATGATATTACTTGATCCTCTCGCCAGCTGACTGATGTGCCTGCAGAGAGAGGGCGGTAATGAGTGACCGTACAATGGGGATCATCTCACATACTAACTTTCATTTCCCTTGTACTGAACACTGTAGAAGTAGAAGACCGTCATTCCTCGTCATGAGAAAAGATTTCATCTTCGAGCTCTTTAATCTTTAATCCTCATAAACAGGCCGATTTATAGCTTAGTCACAATTTCGGAAACTTGCAGTAACGCTATGATGCAATGTGCTCAGACAAACTGATGAAACGTCCTTTTTTGAACGTATCCCTCTTTGATGTCACCACATCTTTGGTGTAACAATAATTACAACATGTATGAGAGTGGAAACCAGTGGCATTTTATAATAATCTTCCCCAACAAGCAACAAACTAAAATCCTCAGCAGTCAACTGAGTGAGATGGAAGGGAATTTGGTTAAATAATAAATACAATGAAAATGAGTAATTATTATTTCAGTGTTAGCATATAAAAGCTTGAATCAGGACTTTGCATTATCCACATTAAAATATAACGAGCTTGCTATTTTTCTGGGTGAAGTATATTGATGTGTGCATATGCAAATGTAAAATATATGCACATCCGTAAAAGTGAAATTTGCCTCTTTTTGTGGATTTGTTGTGGCTCTCAAAATATATTAGTCTGAATCGCATGTGTATTGTTTACTAATTCATACTCCAACAGTAAAACTTCCATCCATTTGTCCTGGTCTTAGCCATAATGACTCACTTGTTATGTGCAAACGTTCTTTTTAAAGAGGTTCTTAAATCAGCTTTTACAAACCGCTGAGGCTCATTCAGTCCCACTCAATTTCAAATTCAACAGAAAGCAACCCAGGAGACATCGAATTCAGCAAAGGTAAAGCACTGATGTAAATGACACATTTGCATTTTAATTTCATCAGAAGATTAATATCAGGTTATCAATGTTTTGAAGGCAGTTTATCCATAAATTATACGAATGTGCACATTTACGATACGGAGGGAAATTCAGGTCTTTATATTTTACTCTGGAATCTGGAATCTGCTTGAAACAAACATAGTCAATGATAGTTTATTATGTTTTTATTTTTCATCTAAACACTTAAAGCTCTTACACCAACTGCACTTGTAGTGTTGCAGTAGATGATGTGGACTCTGGTTCACAGGTCAAACGTTGCAGGGAGAGAGTTTTCACCTTTTTGTTTTGGGGAAAGGACAAAATAAAGGTCGGCGTTGAATCAATTGACTTGGTTTAGCTGCCTTTTGTTTTTTTCCTGGCTAAGAGACGTCCGTCACATTCACATGTGCAGGCCGTTTTATCAGAGGATAAAAGTGAATAGATCAAATGAATAGAGCCGGAGATGTAACAGAGACATCCTGTGCTGACGTAAGGCTGCTGTCACAGATGCCATATCTTTGACACGTCTGTGAGGTGAGGGGAGCTGGATTCTGGGTGTGACACTCGGTCTCAGAGCTGATCTTGAAAATGACTTGAGGTGTGACAAACACAAACACACACACGTGTCCAGTAATGTTGGAAGGAACTGTCAAGCTGCACAAGAGCACACGGTGAAATAATGAGGAAAACATCCTCGCTGGCTGTGTCAGGGTCTGTTGACAATCACAGCCAATCAAATGCACTCCCTTTAGTCCCCGCAGGAGCAGATCGCTGCCTGCTCCTCACAGTGTTAGAATGGAGAGCGGTCAGTTCAGTTGAGTTCACTTTCTTTGAAATAAACAACATCTTCTGAGCAGACGCGCTGGAGATGGCGTCTGCTTTCAGTGGCATTAACAATGCTTAACATTAGTGGAGATACTAAAACAATGGCCGCCAAGTGTTTTATGTTGGGAAGCAATAATCACAAATGCAGCTGATGTGATTGCGTAATTTATTTCCCCAGAAAAATGAAACTATTAAAACTGACCTTATTTCCTTAATGATCAGCCCTCAGTGGGGGCAAAAAAGGAAAATGTTGCAATTTGTTAAGTGAATCCATTGCTTAAAGTGCTGACTCACCTCTTTTTATGCCTACAAACTATAAATCTCTATCACCATTCTAATACTAAAAACACGTGCATACAGAATAACAAGTGTAAAAGACGCTTTAAATCCTCAGACGTGTATCTTTGGCGCTGCCGAATGGAGAAGACCGGTGCCTCTGTAATAGTCGGCTCCAATCAATAACAACAAACTCAACATGATGCACAATACATAATGAGATTTTTGAGCCAAGAGTGAATAGAGCCCCACTGAGTCGGATTGTTGAACAAGAGTCAGGAATGTGATCGTTTTCAACAATCCTACACCGTCATGTTTTTCTCGGGGCAAGCAGGAAATTGGACATGAAATCGGAGCTCATGCTATCTCGGAAACACACTTTCCCCATAAGCCATATGAATATGCTGAGGGATGAGAAGCACACGTCAGTGACTCACTGTCCTTATACAGGTCTCTCTTCCTTCCTATGTCGTGTTGAACTTTTAGCCTCTGCCTCTCGGCCAAAAGCGTTTTTTTAATCAACTTAGATTTAGAACGTTAGCCGAAGCCTGGGTGTCATTGTCTGCGTGCCAGTGTCTGTATGAGCACACTGGGGACAGGTCAGGATGAGGTAAATGAGGTCATCCTCTGGTAACTGAGGCACTGGAAATGTCTTTCTTTTCTCAGGCCACAGAACAATTTTATATCACTCGGCGTGTGTGTGTGTGTGTGTGTGTGTGTGTGTGTGTGTGTGTGTGTGTGTGCGTGAGACAAGGAGAGCATGGGATAATTACCTGAGGTTTGGCACAATAACATAGTTACACAAAGAAAAAAACAAATTGCATGCTGTTTGTGTGCGTGGACGTATCAAAGCATTGGTGAACTGCTGCCAGGTCTCCATTCAAATGTAGCACACATTTTAACTGACTATTCAGGAAACCAGCAAAATGTAATGGAATTCCCCCTTTTGCATCCACAGCCATTCATCAAGATAAACAGCTGCTGGTGCTAGTTCTCCACTCAGGCGCCATGAGACCAGCGAGGAAAATGAAATTGTAATAAGATATAATTAACCCTTCAATGTCTACCACAGGACTATTTCACGTCCTGTCTGAATCATTCATTCTACTCAATTTAGCACTCAACGCAGTGAGGAGGAATTGGATTTTGAGCCTTTTATTAATCAGACAATTAAAAGGCAGGGCTGCAGCATGGGATTGAGGCTGTTAGCTCAGGCGTCCACAGCTCGGCATGGCACGGCAGCCAAGCGGGAAAAACTTGGCCCGTGTTGCCCGTGTTGCATGTTGCCCGTGTTGCCCGTGTTGCCAGTGTTGCCCGTGTTGCCCGTGTTGCCCGTGTGTGTGTGCTTGTCAGAGGGTCACATATTGCAGTGGGACAATTTCACGTGCGTCGTGGTTTATTTGGCAAGTCTGTGTCTGTTTCTATTGGATTGTAACGTTTGTCTAATTTGTTCCACACAGGTTCTTCTTTTTGTTTGATTGGTTTTTAAGTGTGGATCCATACATGTGTTTGCATCCCAGAATGATGCTAATCATGTGCAGGTGACAGAAACAGTAGAATCAGCAATGAAAGGAAGTTCAAGGATAACCATAAATAATTGATTTGTTATTATTTGTTAACAAATGTCAAACCAGCAATGCGTGTGTGTGTGTGTGTGTGTGTGTGTGTGTGTGTGTGTGTGTGTGTGTGTGTGTGTGTG
>JAFBJQ010000516.1:70854-90809 GCA_016785345.1 Trinectes maculatus | reverse complement strand
TTGGACAGATACGGGGGCGTGTGCTGGGGGGGGGTAACGAGAGAGTAGGTAGAGACAGAGAGAGGAAGTGTGAAATTAAACAGCTGTTCCCATCGGCCGAGCTGACGTGACTCCCATCCCACCATCGCTTAATAATGTTTGAGCCAGCCCTAAGTGCTGTGTAGGCACACACACACACACACACACACACACACACACACAGCACCTCTGTGTGGTACAGCAGCGACACAGAGGAAGCCAACCTGAGCTGCAACGTGCACTGTATTTTTCACGACTTCATTTATGTACCTATACCTCATCAGTACAGCAGAGGACACTGGACACTCTGCTCCTCACCATTTGATCCTAACACCACAGAGCAGGAGAAATTGTGACAGGTGGTCCCAATGCTATCGGACCCCCCCCCCCCCCCCCCTTTTGGTTTGAGTAGCAGAAAGTGATTATGAGACGAGATCAACTTTAAACCACTGAAAATATCTTAAAAAATATTGATCTAATCACAAACTCGTCTTGATTCTCCCAGTTTCCGTGGCATTTCGGTTTAACAGGCGTGCTGACAAAAAGGAAAGTTTATCAGTTAAAGAAACCTTTATCTTGTCTTTGAGTGTCAATAAGTGATGTGCAGGAGAAGAAGAGCACGCTTCCTGTGGCATTTAGTGGCGATACAATATGTCAAAGAGATTTTCTCCTTGAAGGTGTCACCTGAGTGAACCTGTAGTCGCATGTGGAAGATGCTGCTGCACCTGCAGATCATAGTTTCAGTGGTGGTAGATGTGGAAAATTACATTGTGTACTGTACTGTACAGTAGCTGCACACTGCCGAGAACACCAGCGTCCCCTGGAGGCAGGTCCGTTTCACTCATACAGAACAGAAAGGTATTGCAATTCTACAAACTGCCATATTAAAATAAATAAATAAATAAATTATTATATTAAAACTATATATTTTTTTTATTATTGAGTCTAGTCCACAGAGGGTATGAACCAGCAAGTGTGTGCTTTGAAAACTGTTGATACACACTAAACAACAGATTATCCTGTTTATCTCATGGACACTGGTTAGAAATTTAAAAACCCTGCACAGTTTGTATTCGGCAAAGCACAGAGCCAAGGAAACATTTGCCCCTACTTGTTTATGTGTTGTTCTCCGTGTTGCCATGGCTACAATTACAGCTGTGATTGCAACAAATTGAATTCTGGTTTGAATCGAGACAAGCTGCTATCGCCTCAGGCAGTTTTAATCCACAGGCCGCCGGCTATTCGCTGTATGTCCTTCTCAGAAAATAAATAAATAATAAGACGGTAAATAACTCTCATATAACTTTATCTTATGATTCGTTTTTAAAAACACGGTTTCAGATCATGTTTTCGTTCCCCTCTCGGATATACGTCCGAGGTACTCATCACTATTTTGTATTATTTTGCTCTATTTTGTATTTCTGTACTAAAATGAATAATTTAACAGGCAACAACTAACGTTAGCTATCACTTATCTTCAGCACTCAAACACTGCGGCTCTGAGTCAGCTAAAAGTAGCCTGGCCTTTTTCCAGTTGAGTCTCATCTCCCTAAATGTATGCAGAGGCAGAACATTATTTCTCATGTGGAATAAGAAGAAGTGTCCAAACTTTGTCAAAGGGTGTTGTTTTCAGGTGGGAGCCATAACTCGTATTAAAAAATATGTTTTTATGGGAGCTTAAAGCTTTAGGGGCAGGTACTAGTGGCGAGCAGCCCTCTGGTGCACTGGAACATCAAGTCTCATACTGCCCCAGTTCTGAATGCATAAAGAAGGTGATGTTGTTCTGCCCTCAGCTCATGTACCACTCACTGTGAGAGAGAGAGAGAGAAGAGCTGTTTAATACCATCCAGGTGCTAATGGAGCCTAGTCTACAATGATTATATATTATATGGCATACAATGATTTCATGTAATATAAAGAGAGACTTTGAAATGAACTCTTCATAGAAGTAGAATACCTTCATTGCCATTGTCAACATTGTCAACCATCATAAAAACTAGGCCTCAAACAAATGAACTAATTAGAGGATAAATACAGAAATAATTAATTGAATGCTATCAGACGTAAATTAATTGATGAAGAAATAGGGCATGCCAGGCAGTCTACTTTCAAGTGAACTTGAGATGACATTAATATTAAAAGGAAGAAATCAGTCGGAACGTTCACTGTCCTCTGGATGAGCCATATGAACAGGAAATCAATCCCATAGCTAATATTTTCAGTGGTGGAGTTAAAAACTGTTGCGTTTTCATTCCATGGAGTTTTTACTCATCAGAGATGTTTTGTTTTCGGACTTTTCCCACCATACTGGATCTGCACAGTCCTGCACACAGTGGGTTTGCTGCCATCAGTTGGCTCTTACCCTGCCTAACATAGCACACCATACCAAACAGGATCCATCTGTTGGTCGTGGCGAAAACACAATGTCCTTCCTAAATGGCGAGTAATGTATTTATCCAGGAAACAGTCTCAGTAAGCAGTGCTTGGGAAAAACACTTTACTCTGTGTGTAATCATATTGTAACACCGTCAGCTCAGTAATGCCCGCGAGGCGGAATAGAATCATTCGGAGTATGTGCTTGGAACTTGATCAGCCCACATACACACTGAACACAAGACATACACGTGCGCACACACACGCACACAACAAAGGTTTGTACAATCTTTAGTCCTCCACTGGTTTTGGGAGGAGATCACTGGGTCAATAACAACAGGAGTTCTGTGATGTGCTTTGTTCTGTGTGGTCAAGTGGGCTTGCGTGATTAACATAAGTCACATGCGCGCACACACACATAAACACACACACACACACACACACACAGTCCTCAATAATCAAAGCCTCCATTTGTTAGTTGCCTTTCCCTCTGCTTCTGTCTATTCCTCCTCCTTACTTCATCTATCTCCTCTTCCCTCTGCCAGATATCCGTCTCTTCCAGCTTGTTCTTTGATCCAAACTCCCACTCTGCACATTCCCTCTCCCCCCTGCGCCCTCTCACCCAAACCCCACCGACACCCACCACACCCCGCCTCTCATTCGCTTCCCCCTCACATACTGATAACACGGTGCAGTCTCCCTTCACAGGAGAGCTTCTTTTTATTTGCGGTGCACATTAAGTTGTGCAGCACCTGAAGCAAAGCAGCTGCACTTTACATCTCTTTGCCGCTGGACTTCTCGAGGACGTGGAAGTGCTGCTACAGTCTGTGAGCAGGTCCAGTGAAAGAAGACAAATACTGTGCTATCATAATGGGCAGTAATGCAACTGTTTCACTGCATCAACATCAACAACAGTAACAGTGTGTTACTCATCAGTATGGAGCAGGAAAGTGTGTGTTGCTGCATATCCACAGGGCTTGTATAGTTGTATGTAATAAATAGAGCAAGCACCATTTGCCAGTGGGGATATGGTGTATAAGTGTATATGGTGTATAAGTGTATATGCGTGAGGTGAAAGGGATTTTGACATTGCAAACATCATTTATCCATAATTTAAGAATGTATACACAAATTATTATAGTTTTATTAACAGATTTGGAAAGATGGAGTGTAGAAAATACAGCTTAACCTTTTGTTTCTGAAATGTTTGAGATATATGAAAAGTCATATGATATTAAAATCCAAACATAGGTTTCAGTAATTCCATAATGTTGCTATAGTATGTAGCTGCAAACTGAACATTCACACTCATCTAGCTGGACACAGAACAGCTGTTCTTTCTCCTGAAAACCTCCCATTAACTTTACATTTGTCTGTCGGACTATGGCGACGTAGTTCCTCACTTTATCTAAGTGAAGGCGCTCGGCCATGATAAATCAGCTGCAGTTGTGGCTCTGAGTTCGTTTTTTTTTTTTCTCTCTGTGTCAGCAGTTCATTTTCTTCATTCGCTTCCTCAGAAGAACAAAGACAGGAGCCAGGAAAGATCGGAAATCAAAGCTTCTGTGCAGATCCATCGGTCACAGAGCTTAATGAATCAGAGTGTTTTACCAACTTCAAACTAGACCCAGAAAAAGGAGCCATCTCTCAGTACAGTCCCGACCTAAAGGATTTCCCATGCGACAAATCCTGTGAGTTCAAGTGAAGCGTGAATCTGAATCAGCTGACAGTCAGTGTATCAGTAGAAATAGAAAAGAGCTGCAGCAGGTTTGTGACTAAAACGACTCAGCTGTCATCCTGCTACAATGAACTGGAAGTATTTTTACACTTCTCAGTGTCCTCATGTTGATTTATTTGTTGCTGCTGACATAACGTGAAGACAGATCATCTTATCCTATGGCAGGGCTGCATATAGCGTATTGACTCCCGTCACCTTCAGTCTCTCTACCTGTCAGTCCGTCTGACACCGACAGAAATACACAGACACAAACAGAGCCGCTGACAACAGAAAACATCTGTACCGCAAGGCTGGTTCAAGAACAACATACATTTGGTCTTTGCCAACAGAAGTGAGGCGCATGTGCATTTGCAAATAGAGCGAGAACGTGAGATCTGGGGCCTCATTTATAAACGCTGCGTACGCACAAATTATTGCGTGCGCCATGTTAGACGCAACATTGTGAAAATGTTGGAAATGTGCGCAGCTCTCCGGAAACATTCACCCATGCGTACGCACAAAAACGGGAAAAGGAAAAAGGGCGACCTAAGAAGGAAACGCGGGGAATAGTTTGAAATGCCACAAGTCATGTAAAGTAAATTACATATGATGACTTTACTAAAATAAATAAATGTTTTTATCTTGTACGCGTTTAAAGGTTTATTCTGTAGTCTTCCAGGTGCAAATTATTCTTTTCCTCCTGTCTTGTGAGCTCTGATTGGCCCTCTCCACCACACATGGCACAGATGATCTGTCGGTGTCAGCCTTTTTTGGCATCCACCTTAACGCTGGATCACGGTTTTAATTTTAATAACCCGACCCTGTGACGACTCAGCATTAACTGCATCCGTCACAAGCTGCATTCTGCAGACTTTTGTCATCGGTGATGTCAACAGTTTGACCGCTGAAACATTTCGTCCACAAACATTTCATGCAAATCCAACTCAAAGTTTAATAAATGAGGCCCCTGAGCACAAGTGGCCATGGGAGACACGTTCTGATATTCACTTTTTAGTATCAGGTTATAAACAGCTGTCCACTCTGGTCATCCCTCTCTCTCTCCATGCAGATCATAATATCAGGTCTGAACCCGGCCTATGATAATGTGATCTCAGTTGCAAGCTGATGCATGAGAGAATGTAGACAGGCTCATCAGCAGGGCTGATGTAGAAGAAGCTCAACTTAACATGTTGCAGCATTTAACCCATTGATACAGTGGTGTCAGCACAGACATGATCTTTGATCATCTGGCAGTGGGAGTAACGCTTTCACTTCTACTTGGACAGTGTAGCTGCATTCAGGGAAACTGGACATTGGAGTTTCAGTGAAGAGCCACCTACCTGTCAGACCTGGAGTGGTGGAAAGAGCAGGAGAGGCAATGGCAACCCTGGGCCCCCGCTTTGCAGCACCACTGTAGTATGACTGTGTTGGAGGTGGAAAAATACAAGAGCGTGTAGAGCTGCACTCATCCACTGTCATTTTGTACAGGAACAAATCTGATTTTCTATTCTAAGACCTAAGATCTTTGCATGCACATGCAATTTCTATACGTGGACATTATTAAATGATGACCGTGTTTTACATGTGTCAACATGTGTGTCATTCTACACCTGACTGTATTATTAGTAACTCATATATTTGCCTTATATTTAAAAATCCATAAAGGCAGTGCTCAGCATTAGTACAGAACTGAAAATAACAGTATTTTTGGAACAAACAAGTACAAACAAACCTTATGGGAACTTCTCATCGGGTTTAGGTGCAGCTCGCCGCACACTCAAATGTAATCCAAAAGCATAAGTATGGCTGCAGGCATTAGACAAACAAACAAATTAGCAACACTTGGAGCGCCAGGAGATTATCGGTTGACTCATTTGAATGAAACTGAGTTTTATGTTAGAAATGACAGATTTAAAAACAAGAATTTGTTCCTCCGAAGGCGCAGTGCTGAAAGGTTTAGTATACACTTGTGTGCTTATGTGTTTTTAAAAGTCAGACCGCGCACGCGTGTGTGTGCTTGTGGGCATATGGCCATGCAAATGTGTTTTGGTGTCCGTAGGCGGCAGGAACGTTGGTTTGTTGGCAGCATCTTTCCCTTAAGTCCTGTCTAATGGGGATAAGTGAGCGGCGCGTAGCAGGACAGATAGGGTGATGTGGTGTTTATTCCGATGGGTCCACAGGCTACATCCCCAACATCACAACGAGCTGGAAGAGGGAGGCGGAGGAAAAGACAGGAACATGTAATGGTTGAAGAGAGAAAATTAAGACCAACAAGGAGGAGTGATGGAGAGAGAATGGGGTGGGGGGTTTACTGGGGGGTTGAGGATACACCAGGGAAAGTAATAATGGAGACGGCAATGGGGAGCGACAAATAGACTTAACACTCTGACAAGAGGTTTTCAGTGCTGTTAAAAGATCCTCATATGCATGCTTGAAGCCCTGTTATCCGCAGTTGCCAGACTTTGAGTCCTTAGAAGGCAAAAAAAAAAAACAAAACCCTCCCCAGTGTGGCTGTGCAGCTCTAATCTTTGTCAGTCAACTCACTTGCTCAGTATTAACGTTGACGAACGCACAGCTTCATCCAGACAGAACAGTCATCAGTGTGTGCCTACTATACGCCTGTGTTTCCATGACGTGTCAGACTGTGTGTAAGATGAAAGCTTAGTGTTTTGTTTGTCTGAGAAATGAGCCATGACAACACGAGGTGTTGTAGTGGTTATTATGAAGGGGGATCTATAGGAAGAGATTCACTGCACTTCACATGTTCATTGTGTTCATTGTGCTTTGATTAGCATTTACTGTATATATATACAGCATGCTCAAGCTTCAAGCTGCCGCTGTCAAACGGAAGAATTAATTAGGCTGTTGTTGAGCTTCCGGGAACAGCTACGTGTGTTGTGTTGTTATCATGAACAAAAGAATCCAGAAAGAGACATCAAGTGTTTAGGAGCTGATAGCGACTAAGGCTGCTCCTATTATTGTATATCCGCTGTTAAGTAATGAATTAGAAAAAAATAAATCTGATGTATATGCTAAATAGCTTGCAAAGCAATAAAATATCATGTAAAATTACACTTGCACAAATGCCGTGTGTTGTTTGGTTTTGTCTTGCCCAGATAAAGCACCAGGGCTGTGCATGTGTGATAAGAAAAATCTGAGTACGCCAAAAGTGTATTGGATGAAGATCACTTAACCCATCTTTAATCTCCAGGCTCCTTTTGGAATTAAAGGGGTCTTAAATTTAATTTGAACCAATTTACATTTAAGATAACAGCCATTATATTTAACCTGGGGAACCTTGACCATATGCAATGATATATAATTCCAGGTCTCGCTTTGTCTATTCTATTCTATTCTATTCTATTCTATTCTTTTCTACTCTATTCTACTAATGGGGCAAGACTAAACACAGAGCCCTGTGAAAGTATGCCTATTTACACACTGTCAGTGCAGTCAGTTATGTGACTAGTCCCCTGGTTATTAACTTATTCAGCTGATGTTTCACATCAAAGTGATTGTATGAAATTTGATAAACTGCCTTGAGTGATGTCACTTAAATATGAATAATGTGTGAGCGTGTGGTTTCCGTTAGTAGTGAGACTCTGTAGTCTGCCCCTCATCTCTGCTTGAGGCAAAGCTCTGGGCTACGTCCGCAACTACAAGCGAGCAACGCATCTGAATCTGACTATATTTACATAAGAGAAATAATACTAATGATAATCTATGATCTCTGATTTTCATTATGTTTCTGGCAGCTCTGCCACTGGTAAGAGATCTCTCATCACTATCATGTACCATTGTGTGAACCCAGCCATTCGCAAACAGAAACACATAATATATATACTGTACACACAATATAGTATTGTTGTATAGTATGCAGCAATGGAATGCACAGTAAACTTAGATTTATTTTAAGATTTATTTCCCACAAACTGTTGCATCTGTGTTGTCAGCACCATAAAAACATTATTGATTAGAGCTGAGCAGGAGTGCTCAGGTAAACTGGCATGGGGCACAGTTCAGTTCATAACAATGTGGGGGTTACCTGTAGCTCATATATCTTGTGTCAGATGCAGATGATGGGGCAGCGAACAGCTGTTGGCGTGGCACGTATGCCAGGTGTAGCGTAGCAGTGCTGCAGCACAAGCTGTCAGTACACTTCTAGTGGAAAAATAGTACTCAGCCCATCAGTCATTTGTCTCTCTGCTTATCATTTCTTCAGCCATCCATCCCTAACCATCCATCTGTTCACCCATCCGTACAAAAATAGAGACATCCACCCGCTCCCCGTAACATCCAGTCCTTTCCCCTCATTAACAGCCACCAGCTGAGGTTGTTGCCTCAAATTAGACCATGCTTCTCTACTGCACGCGCTTTTCTTATTTGTATAAGCAAGTTCCACGCAGCCCCACGCGGCATATGGTATACCTGTCAACATTTCAGGTTTATATCAACATCTTCGTTTTATGCATGAAAGCATAAAGCTGTTTTGCCTTGGGGAAAACATCCTGACTTTCTTAATTTCCTTCCAGGCCTTCCCAAATAACAAGCCCTGCAGCGCCGAGGCACATCCCAGCAACATGCACAAGTACACACTTTGTGTGTTGGTGTTGGTGAGAGCAGCGAGCTCGGGCTCAGTGCTGTCCACGAGCAGGCCTTGGGCGATCCGTTCATTTTGGGAACCTCCGCCACTTAACTTCCCTCCTGTGTGTAAGAGCAGACAGGAGGATATAAACATCACTTTATGCCTGCTCCTGCACAGGGTGGCCTACACACTCTCTCCTTGCCCCTAGAGGTCTTCTTGGGCATTTACAGATGTAGGTTCTGTTTGAGAAACTATTAAAAACAATAGTTTCCCCTTCTTTTTGGCCACAGGCTGCACTGTCATCACCTTCAGAATGGAACGTTTTTTTTTACCATTCACCACATGCAGCACTAAACAGTTTGCATTAGTGTGGGCTGGACTAACAGTGTAAACATGGCACAGTCCAGATTTAATGATGCAACTGAAATCAGAAGGAGCATGGAAATTCTACTGACATATTGTGGGTGCTCTTCTTAATGGCTGCTTTGAGAAATGCACGTCCCTTGAAAATGTTGTAGGTGGCAGCTGTAAAGTAACATGGCATTTCTGATTACAGTCATTTGTCACTGTCTTCGTCGTTGTCAGAAAAATATAGATTTAATAGAACGTTACTGTAATGATCTTGTCTGGGGAAACACAATGATATTATTTCCTTAAGAGTGAAATGACAGTTGACTGATCTTTATTTTAAAATGCGGCTGAAAAGGATTTTTTTTTTTTTATGATCCATACATGACAGTCACTGAAAGTACTGTATGTGTTTGTAAACGCCTTCCAATCCAGTGGCTTGTGTGAGTACAATTAAATGTGATACCTCGATGGAACACTCCACACACCTACACTCACCCTGTCAAGGCACTTCATTAGCAAGGCCCTGGATGCCAGACATGTCGAGCTGCTATGCATCATGGGTAATAAGCCCTCAACGAAAGGAAAGGTTTCCAGTTTCATGACTCCAAAGATGCTGCTCGCAAAGTCCTGCTCAGAGGGATATGCACATGCACACAGTGCAGCCACATTAGCATTTCAGGTCGTTAATGGAGAGAGAATGCCAGCACGCAAAGCTGACACAACTCCAGCTAGTTCAGCCACCAGGGAATAGTCTCCATGCTGTGTGTGTGTTTCTCTGTCTCTCCCTGTGTGTGTGTGTGTGTGTGTGTGTGTGTGTGTGTGTGTGTGTGTGTGTTAATTGCCTGCAATCTCTCCTGCAAAAAACATTGATCCTTGTAATTACACAGGTTGACTGCAAGTCGACTTGCAACTCTGTCCCTAACTCTGTCTGTATCTTACCTTTCTCTTGTGTAATGCTCTCTGAGTCTTTTGTCAAACATGACGATGCAATTGAAGATATGTTCCCATGATCATAGATAAATATGGTCGTAAAAATATGCCATGTGATGAGGTAGGTTTATTGCTAATACGTTTGCCGAGCCATTATACACACACACACACACACGCACACACACACACACACACATACACATATATATATAGGTCACACTGTGTGTGTGTCTGTGTGTGACCATATCCCAGCACATCACAAAGCAGCCTGCAGGCAACTGTCAACTTTTTATATCAAAATAGGATCAAGTAGTGAAACCCTTGAACAGTGTTTAAACAGATTCAGGACTGAAGAAGAGGAAACAGAGTAAATCATCGATAGCCGAGTGGCCGACAGCAGTGCTGAGAGTGACTTTCAAAGCAGATGGGCAGTTGTACTAAATATTTATGGAGTGTCTTGCTTAGGCCTGAGTGAAAAGTGTTTTGTGTGTGTGGGTACACAAAATAGACAAAACCTGGACAACGTGTTCCCCGGTTTTCTAATCAGAACAGCTGTTCTGATTGTAAACTGTGTCCGGTCACAACACAGGACGTCTTCAACAAAATTATACATCATTGGATCTGAAATCAATTAGCTGACATAAATTATTGATCAGTGCGGCTTTATAATTCAGCACATGAACCACACTAAATTTTGCACTTAAATTAGAACGAATATTTTTCTTAATTGGTATAAACTTTTTAATTGCTTTAATTAATTAATAGTTTTGATTGCTATGCCAGTGTGTGGTTACAGTATTGATTACTGATCAGCTGACCTTAATTTCATAACGTTTTGTTTACAAATTGTTTGTTGTTTTTCACTGTTTCTTTTCCAAACCACATTCTTAGTCAGAAAACCCGTCTGCTCCGATTTGTATTGGATGCAATTCTCTGGATTGCACAGACCAACTGATGCGTGTGCGTGGGAAGAGATTACAGCTATGATAGGGAGCCCCAGACAGACAGATCCAGGCTCAGTCTCCCATTGAGGCCTTGGCAGGGTGTCACACATCCAAACTCAAGGCTGCTAGACAACATTAAAGCTGAACCTACACATCAAGGATTACATCACAGACACCCCGGGCCTGTAGTATATCGACTCAGGATCAGCACTCGAGATGAGAATCTTTGGGTCGCTCATAATCACTGTTTGCCTCACCTTGATGTCGCTGTGATCAAAACAGTGATAACAACACTGCTGAATATCGGAGGTTTTAGTTGAGCAGCTGTGAGATGTACCTTCAGGGTTGATCTTTAACACTCCGGTCCTTGTAGCACAAACTCACCCTTAACCTAAACTCTTACTGTTCCCCTGGATCTCTGAGTGAACGTCGGCCCATGTCCAGACATTTCTGGTGCATTTCCACGTATTTGTTTTTTCTAAAAATACAAAATGAGAGCAATTGTAAAAATATAGACTCAAAAAAGAAAAGAGTCAACTTAATTTCATTTGAACAAATTAGCTACAAAATATTTTCAATAGTCGTCTGTCATTAGTTGGAAAAAATAGAACATTTAGTTAAAAAGTAAAGCGAAATGTACTCGCAAGTGTATAACTCGCCCAAAGAACAGTTTATTACACACTAAAAAGTAACGATTCAAATAATGGCATGCTATCTCACAACTATACGAAGCGGGGTTTTTTTCTATTTTCTTTGCAAGAGCATCAAACCTTATTTCCCGAGGTTATTGAAAAGCTCGCTTGAAAACAGATAAGGTGAACACATTACAGTTGGGTTTAAAGTGCAGCAGTGACATTGCAGATCGTTTTAGTTTATGCACACCAGCCATTACAGTTGGGATTCGACCTGGAGCTGTGAAAAGGCTGCTACAAAGGCTGCTTCAGTTTTGGGATTCGAGTTGTTTTAACTACACAGTTTGTATAGTAGACACTGTTTTTACAAATTGGGCTCTTTGATTTTTAAACCGGCTGAAATCGATCCTGGCTGCCGTCATCAGTCCCTGACTCTTCCAGAGGACACAATAATTTAGACTCTCACTCGTATAGTTCACTACTGCCCAACTTTCTGAGTTCCTGTCATTCCAGAGGCCCTGTCTCTATGTGGCACTGTAGCCATATGGATTCATTAACGTAGATGGAAAAAAGTAGAAATTTGAGGAATTTAATATGTGTCATGTACAAATTGTCACCTGGCTTTCTGCTTGCAATTATCTGCAGACCAAAACACACAGTGTGTCTCTTTATTGGAGAAGTCAGTAAATAGTTGCGTACATTTTGTTACAGAATTTGATCATATCATTTTATTGACATTGGTTTTATCAATAGTAATGCTAGGAGTTCATACTTCCTCATAAGCCATGCTTATAAAAAGAGGAAGCACACGTCTGCTCTTTTTCTAAATACAACAACTGCGACTCCGAAACCCTTTATACAGAATGATGAAGAACATTGCAACAGAATAACATAAAATTATCAGTAATAGACAGAAAGTGCCCTGGAGGTACAGCCAGAATGTAAGGCTAATGAAAGGAGAGTGCAGAAAAGCTGAACACAAAGGGCATCAATTCTAACATCCAGTCCACTATGATATCTACAAAGACATGTTGTATTTCTACAACAACACAATTTGTAAAGCACAAGTATCATTAGCGAAAGTGAAAACAGTCAACAACACAGCATATTTGCTCCAGGAGGGAGACTGCTTCACAAACAAGCTGATATGTGTGTACGTTTCCTGCACACTGTCATCTTTCCAGCTGTAGCTGCAGCGAGTTCAGCCCCATCAGCAGAGATGCTTTATTAGAAACAGAGCAGCATCTTACATCATCCATATCCTGTCTGTTAACTTATTATTGTTTTGTTTTTTAGCTCTCGAGAAACAGACATTCTTGAAATATTACATGTATCAATTTTGTCTGACACCTTCCCCTCATCCCTTAAAACTGGTAGTAGTCAAACCTTTATGAAAAAAGGGGGAACCTTCATATCTCTGTCCTTAGCATGTTCAAACCCACTGCAAAATTAATATTATTGTCTTATATTATTATTATATTTTTTATTTTTATACTTTTCTAAACAAGATCACAGAAAAGGATGTTTTAAATAAGCCAACTCGCCTCTAATGCTAAATGACTGTTTTCATGTTACATTCAGGCATTAATTGCAATCACAGCATTGGTAAAGGTTTTAAATTATAATGGATTTAACACAGATTTCATCAAGACATCCGTTTTAGTGCTTGTATATGTTAAAGCAGCCTTTGACACATGGAATACTGGACAGGAATTACTGGGTTGGTTTCTGCGGTGTCTCTCAAGGGTCAGTGCTGGAAATGCTTCTGTTTAATCTCTAAATACTCTCTCTTGGCCATATTATTCACAATAATAGTACCTGACACTCAAATTCACCTTTTCTCGCTTGTCAGATGATTATAGTCCCATAGAATCCTTATGCAAATGCCTCACAGAAATAAACTATATGTCTCAAAACTCTTTCAAAACGGTACTTTCCGTACAGTCTGTGGTGACAGTTTTTGGTTTTAATATTGTAAAGTTCAACATGGTTTTATGTCATCATATGTAGATACGTGTAGAGTACTGCTACTACCTTAATGTAAATGTGAAGAAAGTTGTTGGAGGTTTCTAATAATTTCACATTTTCTCTGTCAGAGATCAAACTTTTATCTTGTGATCAAAGCTTGCGCCTTTGAAAAGGGCTCTCCTGAAAGAAGCCTGTTCTTAGCAATAGCTCTGTTAACATTAAGGTTCGAGAGAAATTGAATGAATAATTTATTTCCATCAGACAAGTCAGGTATAAGGAGGATTCGAGGGGAAGAAGCTGTTATATTGCTGCTTGTTATATTGAGACTCACTCCACTCTGTGAAGCATAATCTAACGGCAGTGAAAATTGAAAGCAAGTAACATATCAGCTGTCGCTGTTATATTGGTGCGGCGTGAGATACATAGCGGCCGCACCGAAGCACGAGCGGTGGAGCTGACATCTTAACTAGGCCACTCAATCTGCGACGGCGAAGCACAATTTGGCTGATGTATCGGTTGATTTTAAACTAACTCTGCATTATTTCAGGCCACTTGATCAGGTTTTTGGAGAGAGGGCCAGATCAGGTTTTATTATGGTGTCAGAGCCGTATCGTTAGTGCTCCCTGAGAAACATAATTCAACGTGAGCCAGAACGATAAGCCAAGAGCTAAGCTACCTCCACCACGGAGACAGATAGCAGCTATAGAGTTTACAGAGGTGGCGCTCACATTAGAGCCGAGCTGCGAGCCCGTTCTGTCAGTCTGAGGGAAGATGTCATCACGTCAAAGGGGTAATAATAAAACCTAAATTGCGGAAATCAGTTTTCGGTTTGTGTGTTTGTCGCCATCAGGCGTAAGTGACACACATGGTACTGTCATTAATTATATGACAGCTTTAGGAATAAACAAAGCGTGCAAGGAGAAATTAATTGATCCATATAAAAACAGATCACTTTGTGCGATGTGAAAGTGTCAATTGAGAACTATGACCCTATTGTGTAGTTACAATAAGCGCTACACAGCTGTACTTGTTGCCTTTGTATCCCTGAGGAGTTTGTGGGGAACATATTAATAAGAATATAATTTACCATAAAAGATCAAAATATCTCCATATTGTCTGCGTTCAGCTCTGAACTGTTGTGCGACACCAACTTCAGTACAATTGTTAATAAATGTCTGTCAGAACCTCGACTGACCTGATCCTTTGACAGAAGGTGAAAGGAAAACCATTGTGGTGCTTTTTCAAACGGTGAGGTGACTCATGTGCTAGAGGGAAGACGAAAAAAATAGCATTTGGTAAAAAAACAGCTGAGGCCTCTAGTATTCTCTTTGGTGCTGGAGTGGGCAGAAAGGGGAGTGGGGGGGAGAGGGCCAGCAGCCAGAGGCGTTTCCAGTTGTGAGCGCGGTCCAGCTGTTCCGAGATTCTGCCGCTTTGATGACTTATTTGTTAGTGCGCTATGTCTCTGTCTATTACAGAATGTTCTGCCTGAAGTCCTGTGGAAAAGAATAGCGGATCGGTCCGAATGACTAAATCTCTGCCCTTAAACTAAACCATGATCTTAAACACCGACCTGTTCAGAGAGCGTGTCCTGGATATAGTCCTGGATGGATTTCTGACATGAGCGATCTGACTCGTGTTAACTTGCCGTTAACTCGGTGCCAGCGCCCAACGCAGAGAATTCCCTTTAAGATTCTTTTTGTAAAATGCATGAGTTGATTTGCCACTGTGCAAAAAAAATCCAAATAAACAAGCCGTGCCATAAGAAAAGGACTGAAGCTTGGCTTGTTTTGCGTATTCACTGCCATTTCTTTGAATTTCTTCGACTAACAGTCAATAGGGACATTGTGACTGCCAGAGTGAAGACCTTCGTTACTCGAAGTGGCCTCTCAGTAAACACAGCCAGAGCACCGAGCAGGCTCTTTATTTGATTTTTGTTTGTTTATTGTCACCATTTTTTGCAGGGTTTAAAACCCAGACCCAGAGATACTATGCCAAATTGTCTCTAACTACCACGAGCTCGACAAGTGAATCTTGGCCCAATAACTGGAAATTCTGAGCATGTGCTTCACAAGAACTTCAAACACAGTTAGGCAGATGGCAGTCATATACATTTGTCTCAGGACCGTCCTCCAGTTGGGTTCGAATATTTGGACAACAACTCATCCGAAAGCCTTCACAGTCAACACCGCACATCCCGGCGCTTTAGCAATATACCTGCCAAGATGGAACGAGGTACCAGATCGAAAGACAGAGAGACGCACAGACTGAGATTTATTGATTTATTTGCAGGATGTTACACCATTTTCAAAAAAACCCCAAACTTCTCTGAAATAAAACCAGCCAAACACAAGCTCCACTTACAAAGTGAACCGAGGACCGACCCAAGCGCTTTTGATTTTGCCCTGAAGAAAGACATGTGAACTCTTTGCTTTTAACAACCAGCCTCATAAATCAAAAGTGTTTTTTGAAGTATTCTATTCACAGATGCACAGCGTCAAAGAGAAGTTTCCCTTTCAAACAATTGTCCTCCAAAAGTTGATTGTGTGTAGAAAGCTGTGCTCTCACCTCTCCCAGCCCTCACAGGAAAACCACATGCAGATCTATTCACTGACACTTCCCAGTGTTTGCGGTAAAAATAACAGCAGGCTTTTTTTTCCCGCTTCTCTAAAGCCCTTGTTCCTCTTTGACACTGTCTGAACTGCAGTTGAAGCGGAGTACTGTCCAAGTGATTAACGACTTGCACGCTCGCACTCACACACACTGTGCGATACACAAAGCGGGGGAAGCGCTTCATCTCCGATCAGATACATCACAGACACTTTAATTCACGTGTAGTTCACCTCAAATTTGCTCACTCCCCGCAATGCACATTAGCATCCTGCACTGCAAGGTTATCACAGCCTGCACCGCGTACGTACTCATTAACATATGTGTAGAAAGCAAAGAAATATTTGCTACATCTTACAACCAGCCACATCTTACATGCAAATATACTGTATAAACACGTCCAGCTTTGCGCTGTTACTATGCATCTACAATCTGTCTTCTTCAACTCAGCCATTTTTCTCTATCTGTCACTGGTTAATGCTTGATGGGATCAACTTGAGCGAACCATTCAAAATTAACATTCTTCACATTTCTTTTTTTTCATTTGCACAGTCCTTCAGGAGTGAGCTCATTTTAATAATAAAAAAAAATTATTAACGTAAGCATGTGTGTGCCGCCATCGATGTCCAGATAGTAAGCTTGCACAATGATAAATAGTGCCCAGTATAATTGAAGTGCTTCCACAAAACTACACAATTTAATTGGTTTGGTTCATTTACTTTGGTGTGATTGATTTGATTAGATTTTTGGATTTGATCATTCGTTGGGTAGAATAGGTACCGCCGCGAGAGGCGACGTGTGTGGTGTATAATGGAATGTGATGCGATGTGTGCCTTGTTGTAATTCAGTGTATAGTGATTTGTAATGTAGCGTGCATGGCAGAAATGCAGCTACAAATTGTTTGCCAGCTGCCATTAAATGATAAAGAAGATGCAGTATTTGATTTCACATGTGCAAAATCACTGTGGCAATGTCGCCTCATGCGTTACTCCAAGGTTTGGTTTCCACCTTTGCACAGTCACTGTCAAGCGCGAAGCATCCGAGAAATCACCCGAGCAGCATTAAGTCACGCATGACTGTAGCTGGACTGCTGTTACCTGTTGTGTTTGTCTCTTTTTCTCAGGACTGAATTTGATCATGTGTCAGTGGTTGTGTAGCTACAGAAACCCGACTAAATCTCATCTCCGCTCGTCTTAGATGAGTAAACAGGTAATCAACCAGCAAACCCCTCCGCCTGGCCTGAGAGCCCAGCTTGTTAGATGCTTTTTGGAGCGGTTGCTTTATACTCATTGAGCATGTGTCTTGTGCGTCTCTTGTGTGTGTGTTTGTCTATTTAAAGTATACAGTTCAGAGACCCAATCGGTCCTTGCACCGTGTGTCCAGAGTGGGTGCGAGGAGACGGGACTTGGCACTGATTCGCTATCGTTTCTCCTCCAAACTGTTTAGCTTGAAGGACTTTTTCCTCTCTGACTGAACAATGTTCTTATGGAATGCGACAAGAGCATGCGGCCGGCACAAAGTGATTTCCTGTTTTACTGTCGCTTTAAAGTGATATGCTACATGTCCCACAGTCAATTCCCCGCTACCTGTGACAGATAGAAATTGGCTGGGCTGAGGCCCCGCAAAATGGGTTTTCCAGTTGATGGGAGCAGGAGCACGAAGGCGAGTGACTTTGAGAGGGATCAAAACCAGTAGGAGTTCATATTGCCTCAAACAGTTATGGTGGTGCAGTGACTTACTGGCATACTGGTGAAGTGTGGACATGCTATCAACAGATGTAGGTGATGGTAGCAGTCTGGAAAGATAAGTTCATTATCTCCTCTCTGTCCACAAGAACCTCTTATATTCAACGGCCCAACAAACCATGTGTCCGCTGTTTGGCCCTGATAGAGAAGGTGGATCGGAGCTGCTGAAGGTGCTTTTACCACATGTAATGTATTTTTACTCCTCCTTTGTTTTATGTAACGATCAGAAAATAATTTAGCTTCCTTGCTTGAGGGCACGTTGCAGCAGGGAACCATCTCATTCATGTCCAATAACATAAACATACACAACTGAAGTTTTCGTATAGCAGACCTTTTTTTTTTTTTTGCGTTTCTCATTTCTCGCTTCAACAGGCCTCATATCAGACCCGGCACATCGCACATCACAACAGGGCTGCTCTGATTAAAGAGACACTACCAATGTTTTCAGTGTGAAGGACTGCAAATCAGACAGCTCAAACGCTTCTGAAAGTGGATTTTCACTGTGTAATAAAGGAGATAAAGCTAATTGATTGCCTGGAAAATGAGGAATCAGTCTTTCTAAAATGGTCGGCAATAACGCAACTGTCAGTAGCGAAGACATAGTGAAACGCAGGTGTGGTCTATTTTAAAGATGATGATTGAACATTGTTGCCAGGCTTGGTGAACCATGCCCATAGACAATAACCCTGGATCAACAACACCTATGTGTTTACTGGAGATTCCTGGTTACTGTGCTGTTGCGTTAAATAATTGAAACTCTGTGAAAAGGCAAACTGCGTTTGGCATATTGTTTTCATGTTCTAAAAACTCTTTCTAATCCTTGTTTGTGCCAGAGGCTAATTTCCTCCCGCACAGAGTTTGCGTTTTACAACAGTGGCCTGGTTCCTTTTCTTATTAAACCACCACTGTGATGAAATTGCATCCCTGTTTATTTTCTAGTGTCAGTTGAGTATGTTCGCCTGATTAATAGCTTCGAGCTTTCCCTCGATCTCGTTTCGTAAATCTAAGCGGATGAGGGCGAAATGTGGGAACGATTTCAGGCCCAGAAAAACACATTTCTCTGCCTCCTGTTCCCACTTTCTCCTCCTCATCCCTTTTCTCTGCTTTGCATTATCTGCAGGAACAGTTGCTGTGAGGATCAAGACGAACTCTTCCCTCGTCTCTCTCTATCCCTTTGCTACCAACTTCCCATCCCTGCTGCCCCCCTATCCTCCCTTCTCATTGCCTTGCACGGAAGAGAAAGCAATTAAAAGGAAATCTGCTCGATTGTCTGTGTTTATGTCGTCTCAGAGAGGGTTTCTGGGCTGTTATGATAATAACACATTGCTGGATCATTACCCGGAATCTTGATTTTACTCGTGCATATATCTCACTGAGCAGATGAGGTCTTAGCAGGCTTTCAGAGCAGAAGGGGGTTTTATTTCCAAGCCACAGTTATTGTGCGAGTTGCATAGCTTTTGTTTCTCTCCTCTTCTCTTTCCCTCTCTCTCTTCCCATCAGCGTTTTAAAGGAGCTGTTGAGGCCCATAAGGTTTCAGTTAAATAAACGCCATTAATCATTAATTATGACTGTTGACGAGCTGTTTATTGACTTGCTGTTGCTTCACAGGCCTGTAAATGAACAGGACTATGTTATGGAGACAAACGCTTATTATCAAGTGCAAATCATGCACTGACATATTCACTTCCCCTGCTGTTGGTGCATGAAATGGTGCATCAGGCATTAGGTTAATATATGCCAGTCAGAGCACTGATATTACATAATACAGTTCCATTACTGCAGTACCAGCGTGTATTTTGTTGTTAAATATTTTGGAAATACAGGGGGTCCTCGAGTTACGACGGAGATCCGTTCCTGAGAATGTGTCATAACCGAATTTCGATGTAAGTCGTAACATACATTCATATGTAAGGTAGATACTAAGTTGTGCCACCAGATGTCGCTATAACACCACCCTACAATAAGAGTTTACTGTGGTACAGCATAGGGGTTGATATTGCAAGTGTAATGAGCATTTCCTTTAGATTTTTGATATCAACCGTGTAGACCCCCCCCCCCCCCCCCCCCCCCCCCCCCCGCGTGTCCCTG
>JAFBJQ010000516.1:50137-70849 GCA_016785345.1 Trinectes maculatus | reverse complement strand
ACCAACTAGTTCCCGTGTGAAGTCTGTACGTATTTACAGGGCAAACCGCTTAAGCCGAAACAAGGAAGTTCATGGGAGATGTGTCGTAACCACGAAAATAATGTATCTCGAGACCGTCGTAACTCGAGGACCCCCTGTATTCAGTACAAATGGTTGCTTCATCGTTAAAGTATGGTCTAAGTTTGTGTTTGTAGAAAATGTGTGTGTGTGAGTGCAACAAAGGCAGCTATTTGAATTTGTTTATCTCTTCTTCCTGTACTATGACATCAAACAGTAATTTAGGTCAAAGATAAGATAATAAGTGATTTGCATTAATTCATGAATCCCCCGCTGAGTCTCAATTACACCCTTAAATTATCTTTTTCACTTTTGGCTGTGTCTTACTCATTAACCTCGGGTTAATGAATAAATTAATGCATCAATAAATATTCATATATCATCGTATACTGTGATCGGAATGAGATCACAGTCTAAATGCACTGTAACAGCCGCCTTGTGTTAGCACACTGAGCCACATCTTCATGTCAAAGTCAGTTAAGGTTGTACTTGTCTACTGTCTACTGTTTTGTCTGATGATCAGAAAGTTGCTAAATCAGCCAAAAACAGTTCCAACTTTGGAACCACTCAGCTGAGTCGACCCGAAAACTGACGTCAGCGGGCTGCTTCGCAGGATTGGTCCGGTGGTTTCCGGGTATGGCTCCACAATTTATTGTTTGAGAATCAAAATTGCGATTTTCACATGTGCGATTTTCCAACTGCGGGAACGTGCAATTTAATTAAAGGCAAATTATTAAGATACACGTCAGGCTACAGCTTTTGTTCAGCGTGGAATAAAACAGATTTTAACACTGCTCTATTAAATATCTCCCATATCTATCATGCATTTACTCGAATCACTATTTATTTCACTCCATTAGACAGAGTTTGTTGTTGTTGTTGTTGTTGTTGTTGATGTGTAACTTGCAGTTTCCGCATATACAGCCCAGCCCCTTCCCTTGCATCTTCGCTTCCTGAAAGATTAGCGACTCCAACCACAACTCCGCCCACGTAGCAACACCGCTCCCGTGTAATGGAAAACCATCCGTACCATGCCGTGCTAAGCCGTAACGTGTCACAGCTAAAGCCTTTGCACTTGCCATACACAGCATGCGGTGGTTGTTAACAGCAGTTAGCCACATACACACTCAGGGGAGCACTTGAAGCAGTGAGTCATCCTAAGTGCTGTGAAAAACTTTTGTTGAATACACGTTGAGTTCCTGGAGCCCAGTGTGAGCTGGCTCTCGTACAGACTAATTATGATTATACCGCACAGAAATTAAACTACTAAGTAACAGTACAGTACCATACAGTAGGCTGGGATTGTGACATGTTCCGTCGTTACCATAGTTACACCACCAATTGATGCTGACACACACCGGGAGGTCGGTCCTTTCTCTGCAAAAGGGAAAACCTGCATTAAGGATCTGACCAAATAAGAAATGGAGATTATACTTCAGAGGTTATACTCTACATGTAAATACTGGAATCATCATATCATTACAGTTCTGTGAATATTTCATACAGCTCTTACAAGTATTCAGAGTTGTGTAAAGACAATGTTTCCTCATAACGATACATGCATCATGCATTTTATTTTTTCTTTACAATAGTGACATTTAAAATGAAAAATAAGTGATTGATGGAGCAAAAAGTTTTTTTTTTTTTTTTTTTTTACTGAGTATGCCTTTTGGAAAGGGCTGTAATTAAAATGAAAGTAATGCAAATTGTGATTGACCTTATGTATCTGGTGTAAAATATCAAAAGTTGAATATTTAATCATGAAGCCAGGCTCCCTATCAGTGTTTATCTGTGGCATGAATGAGTCAAGCCAAACAGTGTAGCAGGAGTGAGTCTGCGTTAGTAGTCAGTCTGAAAATGTGTGGATTGAAATGATAGCGGCAGCCTCCCCAGTCGCCTGTAGACGTCCATACAGATATAAGAGAAGCGCTGTCGACCTTCGAACCTCTCCTTCTACACCGGCATGTAAATTAGCAAACCCATCAATGGCAACAAATCACAGAAGAGCTCTTTGACCTTCTCATTCCACATGACACCTATCAGTCATGTATTTAATATGCTGACGCTCAGGCCAATGCTGCTTAACCTTTAAAGTCCAAATTCTCTGCCTTTTAAGTGCAGCATCAAACAGCATCCCTCACAGCCTGCTCAGTAAGGCTGGGCTTTAGAAATTAGCCCACGGGGGAGAGATGCTGATGACTGTGGCGAGTGAGTATAAAAACCAATACTCACATAAGAAAGGATGATGAAACAAACTGCGCCTCAAGCTCTGATTCACATCATCATTATTTAAAATACATCTTCAGTTCACAGCCGTGCCTCTGAGATAAAAAAAAAAAAGAAGCAAGAAAAGGTAGCAAAGCTCTTGACTTTTATTTGTGTGATTTTCTGAGCTTTGCAACAGCGGATGCGCGCAGAGTCTGTCAGTTTGATGGAATGCAGGCTGTGCCGGTTCTACTTTCTGCATTATCAGAAGCTTTCCCAAGAAACACACACAGTGTCCCAGACCAACAGATTCTGATTCAATAGAACAGACTATTTCCTTTCAGACTGAACTTATGATGCTGTATTTCATTTCACACCCTCAATAGAAAAAAGGAGTATTCTGGCATTAATATGTTGATGCTTTTTCAGTGGCACTGCAGCACCAGCTGATTCACCTCTCTCTGCCCATGATGCAGCAAAGCAGTACACAGAGCCGACACGCAAAGTGAATATAAGGAACAGGAATGAATTAGTGGTTTCACTGTGTCACGGTTGGAGACGAGGCCTTTGGTGACACCCTGTAATAATAAGAGCGAATGCGGCCTGGTGTCAGTCGTGAGTGAGAGAGGTCAGTGTTGTGCAGCCAGTAATAGTGGGCGTAATGAATATAATTTGCTGCTGAAAGAAGCATGGGGCGTACATTAGTAGTAATAATAATAATAATAATAATAATATCTCTCTTTTCCCTACACTTACTCACTTTTATTCACACAAATCACCAAAGATAAAAGCGTGGACAAAACCTGAGGGTGAAATACTCATGAGATACAATACAATTAGTGAAAAATACCACTTCTCCACATACAGTTATGGTATTATAACTTTATAATGTTTACACTTGTTTGCACTATTTGCAGACTGGAAATCCTCCTGTACAGAGACGACAGCTGTATCTGTGTGTATTGTGTGTAAGGAGAGAAGTGATGGGGCGAGAAAGAACAAGGAAGACAGAGAGAGGGAGAGGGGCCATGACAGATGGACGGAAGGGAAGGGACAAAGCAGCTGAAAGAGAGGGAAGGAGAGTGAGGGTGATCACAAGAAGAGGATGTGACGAGGGAGAGAGGGAGCAGCGTGCCGCCCTTCCCATATATCCTCATGCCTACGTGTTGATCAGGCACCATCTGTCATAGACTCGTTACATCCAACCGCGTCTCCCTCACACTCCAGCTCTCCGCAGCACAGAGGTGAGGTGAGGATACGTGGTCGGAGTTGTCCCATTGACTTTAAAATGAGGATAAATGGGTCAAAGTGAAGACAGACTGACAGGTGAAGTGTAAGGGAGTGTAAAGTATGAGCTCTGATCAGCAGTTCGATGTAGGCTTCCACTGGTGCATGGTTTCCCTTTGCCCTCCTCGTCTCGGTCCGGTGGTTGCCGTGGAGATTTCACATCTTGCACATCCCAGCAGACCTAAGAGCAGCATCTGTGTGGAGCATCTTCAGAAACTTTCAAAAACCCAGACACCCGCGGAAACTTACCTGCCTTGGCACTCGCAAAGCCTCGGAGAGGGAATTGCACCTGTGCCAAACAAATATGAATCAAGTAGACCTGGAAATTCCTGAGTTGTTTGTAACCACGTTTGATTAATTTCCGCTGGCCAAGTCTCAAAACAATCATTCCTGCCATGATTAATGACTTGCTCAAAGCGGCGATGCATGTCAGACGAGACGGGCTTCATGAAGGGCGCTGTCAGGCGCCTTTGAAGCATCGACAGAAAAATCAACTGTTTATTACGAGTCTCTTCGGATTCACTTCAATTACCGGGGCTTTTCCTAAAGGAGCTGGCTCCATGGAGGTGGTAACTGAGGTGACTGTACACCAATCATCCACGACATTAAAACTAGCTACTCGTTTTTTATAATGTGGTTAATAAGTGGTCATTCATATTATAATTTACCAATTATGTTGGAGCCACATTAAAGCAAGTCACCTGAAGACTGGACGTTAAAGGGTTAAAAGAGTTCTACTGCTTTCTATGTTCATCTTCTCTGGGTATTCAGAATATAATACAACAGATGAATAGATGTTTGGTATCTGCTCTATTTCAAGCTGGGTCTCTGCTGGGCTCGTGGGAGGGGCTCTTCCTATTCATAACAACTTTGTTTAAAATCAGTATGAATGAAAGGAGACGGTTTATCACCCTTGACTTATCAACCTCATTATTCGAGGGAATTTGAAAAACAGGATTCAAACACTTTGCACCTGCCTTTTAAAACCACAATGATGAATGTAACCTGTCTCTTATTGGTGTCAACACCAATATACAGAAGAATAATGAAGGTTTTCTTCTCTTTTTTTTACCTGCTGATTGTCAATTAACTTGGCACATAGAGACAACTGCAAGCACAGATGCATCCATGGCTAATACGTTTCATGTCTGCATTACTATACATGTCAGTGGTCTCACATTATATAACAACCAATTTATATCAACTGCCTCACATGGTTATGGTGATGGGGGAGTGACATTTACTTCTAGCTTCTTTTTGGTCAAATATGAAGGGTGGAGGGTGAATTCCAGCGCACAGCAGCATTTCACCAACTATAACTGCTCTGCTTGATCCAATGACATAACTTAGTCCTTACTCTGAATACCTTTACCCTGCTACACAATGGGGCAAGAATCCAGAGCTTTCAAATGCAAAAAACAGCTTCTGTTCGATATGCAGCGTTCGTTTTGTTTTTTATCCCTCAGCTTACATCATATCTCCCTCTTTTTATTGATTTGCTTTCTTCCGTATCTTGTCTTTTGTTTTTCCGTGGCCATCTATGTGTTGGTCTGATTGTCAGTCTCTTCATCTCCCTCCGCCTGTGTGCGGTGCCCCCTGCCACATGCATATACACAACAAAGACACTTGGTCCACAAAGCTGTAGTGAGGCAGATTTCGATCACACTGTTTGCTACTCTCGGCTTTAACCTTTATCGATTGATGAAACGAGTTGAGTCTTTGGTTAAAGATTTCAGATTCCGTCCGCGTGGCCGATTGCGTGTTTGCTGCAAACACAAACACACACACGCACACAGAAACCTCCACCAACACACTTGTGTACGCATATGTACCTCAATGACACAGGTTCGCCAGTCAATTTGAGGATGAATAGGTGTGAAGATGCGAGGAGGGGAAAGGGAGGGAGGCCGAAAGTGAAGCGGCTGGACGGCACAACAAGCCAAAGCACAACAAAGAGGGAGAATGCGAGAAAGACTGTGTTATGTAAAGGAGTTGGAAGTCAAAAAGATGGGGTGAGATGAGGAGAAGTGGCTATTGATGGGGGTAGCGGGTGGTGTGGCTGTTCTGTCAGTCTTGGCACATCGTTCTTCTCATTACAGTTTCACTCCCTGGCTCCAGCCTGCTCTTTGGTCCTCCCCCACGGCTAGGCCTGGAGCAGGGATCCATCCAGCCCAGCCCTCCTGTCAACACAAGCCCAGCTCAGCAGCTCTGGCCCAGGCATCTGTCAGCCCACACAGTCCCCTGTCAGCCGTAGCCTATTGGACAGTCCATATTGGCACAGCACAGCGGGGCAGAAAAGAGTATAATATAGCACAGCAGAGCATCCATCAACAAAGCTCAGGGTAAAACAGTGCAGAGCAGCAACCTGGGCATCCATCACCAGCGAGAGGCTGCCTAATCCCAGCCCTGCTCTCTGTAGGGACTGATAAACAACAATGCCACTTTGTACCAAAAAGTGCATTTAACAAGGCTTTTTGTTTACAAGCATCAGCAAATGTTTGCTAGCATTTACAAGCGTTTCATACTTGCTGAGACTGTGTTGTCTACACGGGATTATAGGCTCGGAGAGGATTCTGCAAACACGGAGTCGCTGCTGTCGTGATCAGAAACGGCTGATTCTTTCTTTGCCAAATGTACCAATAAATGAAGTCACGGCAGCTAAATGACACAGCTGAGGTGCTGCATGACTGCGGGGGCTGCAGCCCGTTAATGGGATGCATTTTCATTAGAAATCGTTCAACCGTGGTTGGCTCTTCCATATCAGATCCACTTCCCTGCAAGCGACTTGTTGAATGCACCTCAGAACAGGTTAGCCAGACACCTCCTCATTTCTCATTCTGGTCCAGCAGTGTCCTGGCAACAGCCCGAGAAGCTCGGGTCTGTGAGGACGCTCCTTGGCAGCTGTTCTGCTAGAAGGTTGCAAGAGCTACAGGCAGACAACTGCTCTGACAAGTGATAGGGGCTTCTCCGTTTTCTGGGCTCACAGTCATTAGTAAGAACGGGAGACTGCGGCGACTGAACGAGTACAAAACATTGTCGGGACCCACTGGAGGCTTGAGTAGTTCAAGGGACGACGGGCAAAGCTGAAGGACCAGCGACAGGGAGAAATCCAGTCTGTAGCATGAATACGCTCAGCAATCACTTCCCTGGATTTTCCTTCAGTGCTGTCGACTTCTGCACCAGAGGGTGGAGAGACGAGCGGGGGGAAGTAGGCAGCAGATGAGAATGAGGAGGACTGGCATGAAAGAAAGACGGAGTGAGAAATAGAGGAAGAGAAGTGGAGGAGTGGCAGGGCAGAGGTGTGACGAGATGAGAAGGAAGACGAGAACATTCGCAGCAGCTGAAAGTGGCTCTAATTGAATCCTGAGCGTGGAGGCATGGACAGTTTTGTATTTATTCACCTATTTCTTTGACCTGTATGTAGCAGTATGTAGTAACCGCTAACCAAAAGGCGGGTGATACATTATATTGGCCCAGACACATGTATTTCCAAAGTAGTTGGATGATGCTTTAGTGTGTTGGACACGGTTAAGCTGGCTTGTCTCACGTATACAAGAAGAATCATTTGGAGGAAACCATTTTTTCCTGTTTTATTCCACTACGTCTCCTGCGTCTTTAGTGACCTGCAAACTGACATTTGCTTCAGCATCTTGGCAGCTGTCCCAGGTCTGTGGGAATCATAGTAAGCTGCTTTGATATTACTTTAGAAGTACCTCTGGATTTACTGTCAGAGTGACCTTTCTGAATTTATTCTCATGGCACTTCTCTCCTGGTCAGGAGGCTCAGATGAAACCCACATTTGACAAAGCCACAGCACAACGAACCTTCATTGGTAATGCACTGGGCACTGTGTCATTAATTTGTCGATATAGTTTTATTCCTTAAGTGGAAATAAATGCAGAAAGTCATTATCCTATTGTCTCTGCTGAGGGATGCTGAGCGAAAGCCTACATTTGCATATTTAGTTGAACTCTGGCGATCAGTCATTAGACTGGAGTGTTGATGGAGTGATAGCCTTAGGTGGCAATAACTAGAAACTATTTTCTGAGAGATTTCAATAGTCTGTGTGATGCCTTTAAAACTTTTGAGAAGAAGAAAGCTTTATTTGTCATTGTCACAGTACACAACAAAATTTGGTGTCTGGAGCAGTGGCCATGTATGGTGCCCAGGGCGTAATTGGGGGTTAAGGGTCTTGCTCAAGGGCCCACAGTGTTGCCGAGCGAGGTTTGAACTGTCGACCTCCTGGCCCTCTTCTTCTCAAGCTTGCCGCTCTAGCCACTTCGCCACCAAAATATTTGTTTTTTTTTTTTTTTTACAAGCTCTCGACAGTCATAGCCCACAGATGAGATACCTGTCAAATATACAGAAGCTTCATCAAAAAGCTGGAGTTCTGACAACACAAAACAGATATTTCCCTCTAACTCTTCCCACAGATACTGTCGATATGTTCAACGCAGTGCTAATGCTCCTGCTGCTTCTGTGTACAGAGTCACATTTTATATTTCAGTGGTTACAAATAATTGTTTTAATAGGAGAAGCAGTTTATAATCTAAAGTACACACACTTTTAATTAGCAGCTGTGGACAATATCATTGTCATGTGTTGATTTAACCTTCACAGCTGAGCCCTGAAGGCAGCTTCAGAGAGTTCACCTTCAGACAAGCAAAACTCTGGGTTCTATATTCCCACTGTATTCCCAAAGATGAGATTATTCCTCTTGGTGTGATGTAGCACTAATGAAAAATTCCGAGCAAGTCATATCATATTGGAGATAATGTGGCTATAGAGTGTAGCTATGAGTGCTATAAGTAGAGTTCTGTATAAAGTCTCATTTGTCCTTATAGGATTTCAGTCAATGTATTTAAGTTAACTTCCAACTGATCCAGTCGTCATCATCATCTTCTGTCCAGAAGGATCTTAGTTCATGTTTTCCAACTGCAAATCACTAAAGCCATTTGTCTGTTGACGACCAGACCATGTGGTCATAATGATAGATATATACAGTAAATTAACAGCTCATTTACTTTCTCTATAATTCCATCTTTTACCACAAGCTCTCTATCCCCTTCATGTTGCAGCTGGATAAATATTGCACTGTGAAAAAAAACAAAAAACATTAGGAGTTCAGCATTTATTGTCCATTAGGGAGATTGAAGTGTGTGAAATAATGAGGTGTAATGGGCGATGCTGATTAAAATGTAATAGTGCTAACTTATTGACTCTTTTATTCATCCCGTGCTCTTTCCCTGCTGTTTTTTTTTCCAAGATGAATGGTTGTTGTCACATGTTAATCTTTCTTTTGCTCCACTAGATTTAAATGGAGCCTCTGCTCTTTATTTACTGTTGCCATAGTGAATGACAAGACCAGGGCTGCATGGC
The DNA here is from genome assembly GCA_016785345.1 of Trinectes maculatus. Lineage (NCBI taxonomy): Eukaryota > Metazoa > Chordata > Actinopteri > Pleuronectiformes > Achiridae > Trinectes > Trinectes maculatus. The sequence goes on along the minus strand of JAFBJQ010000516.1, from coordinate 61,921 downwards.
TGGTGTCCCTTTTCCATTTAATCCCATTCATGCGTAGATACGACTTAATAAGCGGCTCAGATTAGCAGGTCACCTGTTCTCGGGCCAAAACTTGTGTTTTCCATTTGAGAACTGAATCAAGTCAAACTCGTTTGACACATTCGGTTTATTAAGCCTACTGTCTGGACCCGAACCCTGTTCCATTTATTTGCTTTTATTTTATTTGCGTTGTCTCTATTCGAAAGAATAGTTTGCTTCTCTGAATGATCTGCACAGGATTTTATTATATTGAACCTTTCAGACCCTCACTTTCTTTACAAGTTGATGGAACCGGTGTCACAGCCATCTGGGGAATTTAAAGTGAGTAAGGAAGTAGTCTCCTACATCAATCAAACCACTCTGAACCTTGAGAGGTGCCTCTCAGTCATCAGTGATATTTAATCCAGGAATACGCCTCTGACATCAGTAACAGGACCCGACACAGGGAAAATACTTTCTGAGCAATATCAGAGGCTTGTGATGACAATGAACTATATGATGCAAACTCAGAAACTGTAAGTTATCACATTTGACCAGTTGAGTGTTTGTGAAAACATGTGTCAGCATTTAAATCTCAAACTCAAGTGAATGTCAGGACAGTGAAGTGACAGGTGAAGGAACTTTGTGTCATGATTCTGTTCACGTCTTCACTGTCGGTCTTCCACTTCCCTGCTTTGCTTTTCTCCTCCTCTCGGTTACTTCACGGCAGGAGAGCAGCGGTAATAAGGCAGGAGAGGAAGAAAGCTCAGTGGCAAAAACAAGATGCAACCATTTACCATTTAGTGAGCCAGGCACAATTACTGATTACTGCTTCACTGCAATCACAATGGGGAGGTTTCATTGTGTTTAACTGTTAAACACATGCAAACAATTGCTATATTTCCTGTGGTCTATTGTTCTTATAATAGTTCAAATCTGCACCTTTGCAGTTATCATAATTTTATTTAAATGGGAGATTTTGTGTGTGTGTGTGTGTACATATATATGTACATATATATATGTAAATATTTATATGTACATATGTATATGTACCTTGTATGATTGATCTGCTGCAGGGACCCATCATCCATGGATGATTTGGAAAGGGTGAAGGCATAACATGATCTATTTTAATTGATACCCAATTATAGGAGTCAGGCTTCATTTTGGGGTTCCGGTCGTTTCCGCTTGGTTAGGGATGGTTCTGGAAGAAGAAAACAGCTGTCCTCCATGATTGCAGGAAATGGATCTGAATTAGCCTTCAGACCATCTCTATCAAATAAAGAGGTTTTTAAAACAAAACTGGAAAAAAATGTTTCAAGAGAGAAAAGTAGGAAGAAGATGTCAATCTGATAAATACAGTTGTTTATCTTGGCTCCACACGAAGGGGAAGGAACAACAATCTGATTCCCAGCTGTGAGTGCAAGCCCTCAACTAATCTGACATCCATCTCCCACCGGGTATCAGGCTGGGGTGACTGCACCAACACATTTGTGCACCACCCAGGGTCACCTGCAAAAGACAGGCGCACTCCACCGCCCCACTAATCCACTCTCTTATAGCCCAACACACTGCAAAGCAGCGTAAGCGATGAGGGATTGTGGAGTCGTCAGAATTTGCATGTGGGGCGCATCTACTGTCTGCTTGCATTACAACCGATATCCATTCTCATTGATTCCGACGTCTTCTCACATTTACATTTATTCATTAGGCAGACGCTCCACTCCCTTCCCTCCCGTGCAAGATGTCGTAGATCGAGCTTACTTGGCGTAATGCTCTGACAGCGTGCAACAAGAAGTAAACCAGAGGATACCGGTGTCCTTTCTCCTTCACGGGAAAAGGATCACCGTTCGAGGAGTTGTGTTTACCATAGACATCCGATGAAAACAGGGGTTGGCGGGTCAAAATAACTGGAAGGACTAGCGTGTAAGGGAGGGATGAATTAAAAATGAGACAGGCAAAGACATGCTCTTATTTTTAGGATACTTCAGGATATATGAAGTGCTGAGTTGCTTTATTAGGTTAAATAACTTTGGAATATCCTTGTTGCTCAGCAGTTGTAAATATAGCACGAGCTAACTCTGTTGCAATGTACCAAGCTTTGCCTAAGACAGGATTATGTATGAATCATATTTCTCTCCCACAGGTCTTCACTCAGATTTCTTTCTGCCACTCCAATGTCCCGTTCTTCTACACCCTTTCACCCTGCATCCACCTAATGAGACACAAAGCTATATATTTCTTTATGTTTCCTGCTCCTCACCTCAGTCCTTTTTATTGTGCCCACAGGTGTTATGTTGATGACAAAGTGTCCAAGGTGGCCTGGCTCAATCGATCCAATATCATCTATGCCGGCCAGGACAAATGGTCCCTGGACCCCAGGGTAGATCTGGTCACCAAAGGACAGCTGGAGTACAGCCTGCGCATACAAAAGGTACGACTGGCCCCAGGGGGTAAACACTTACAAATGTGATCCGAGGTGAGCTGGGTTTTGACAAAAATTGCAGTGAGGTTTGAAGACAAACCCATTTATTTTTTTCACTCCCTAAGCTCCTTATTCAGTAATCATGGCACATGAAAGTGAACTAAACTGCACACTTTGCTTTAAATATATTCTCTTTTTAAGAGCAGGAGATGTGATGCTCAAATATGTATCAGTTCCTTACTCTATTTCTTTCTGCAGTAGATTCAGTCAAATCCACCTTTTCTCGACTTCATCCTTAAGTTTTAATTTAAAACATCTCCTTTACATATTCAAAGACATTAATGTTTTTTGCATGAAATGCTCTGCTGGCGTAACTTAATACTGATTAGTTTGACATTTTGGGAATTGGGAGAAATTGTGTGACTGCTAAATGTGTGGTTGAAGCTAAAGCTTGGGTTGTTAGTTTAGCATAGCATAAAGATTAGAAACATGGGCAAGCAGCTGGTCGTGTCTGTCCAAAGGTGAAAAGAATGAAAAGAAAGGTGACTCAATATCATCAGGGCAAATGTCACTCACATTTGTGTTGCCAAGAAAACCCCCCACAAATTTGGATTCGCAGTTTAACTGATTATAATGATTATAGTATTGGGACGACAAAGGTCACTGTTACCTCACAGAAATGTCTTTGCCCATTTCACATGCTAATTAATGACAATACAGCAAACGCACGCAGTTGTCATTTGCACACCCTCATGTGTGGACAGCAGCACCACATGTAGCAAAACCACTATTTAAAGACAGACAAGAAGCAATCAAGAAGGTCGAAGACAGTCTTACCTCTGTGACAAACCACAACATCCATCAACACTCCAGAATGATCAGTGTAGACACGATAATTCACTCTCAGGTGTCTTGAAGAGGAATTTCGTTTGCAGTGGTCTGTCTGAAGACCACTTGTGGTAGTGCTGTGATGAAATGTACGCCCAGTTTCATGATGTTCTGTCAGGAATGTCAGTAAACTGAACTGCACAGGTCCACATCGTGCGTGTGTCTGTGTGTGTGTGTGTGTGTGTCTGCTGGTGTTGAATTTGCGGTTTTGACTTGTGCTTTCATGCATTCATTTATTTATGTGTATCATGTATCATCATATATTTTATTTATGTGTTTGTTTTTTTGTTTGTTTGTGTTTGTTTATGTTTATTTATGTTTATGTTGGGGGGCAATCACAATCATTGAAATAAATCCAATTCAGAGAGAGTTTTTTTTTCACCTTTAGATAAAATAATATTAAAGCCATATTCTGTCTTGTTATGTGCAGGTGGATGTGTATGATGAGGGCTCGTACACCTGCTCCATACAGACAAAGCAGCAGTCCAAGACCTCACAGGTCTACCTCATTGTACAAGGTAAGACTTACTTCCATGAACAGTGAAGACAAGCATACAGCAGCTACAGCATTTAACAATGGCACCTGAAGGGAAATCACCTTGAGATCTGGGTGAATAAATATCTTATATGTTAAATGCAAACCATTAAGTTACACATTTCATTTATTATATTTTATTCGATTAGAAGTCATTTCAAGTATCTCAGAAATCTCACAAATCATCAAGTGGCAGACACAAGCATCACAACATGTGAAAATGTGTGTCTGCAATAAAACTTTATGTGAATATATGTTCAAGTGTCAAACAATCTGCCCCACTACAGTAACAACATTTCATGTTAAACTTCAAATGAATCTTAAGTGCACTTGAAAAGCCCTCAGCAGCAGTTTTCATTTCAAAGAACAGAAAGTTATTTCCCTGGCAAGGGGAAGGCAGGAACATTGAGAGGGAGATAATCACCAGGAGGGCAAGAAGCTGCTGCAGGATTTGATCCAAAGCCTGCAGGGTGAATTTTTCTTATCTTTTTTTCCCAGAATGCTTTTCAGAAGCTATTATCTGGGTTGTTGTAGCCTCTGAGATAAATGACAAAACATTTCTATACCATCATCAAATTGCACCTGAGAGCCGACAATAGGATGCGTCATGTGCAGTTTTCATCCTATGTTTTTGTACGTCTGCATGTTGTTCCCTGCAGGTAGAGGGAAGTGAAATCAGCTGACCGCCACACGCAACCCAAAATATAGACTAGTTAGGGAGACAAACACAAAACACACAACAAAGCGCTATTATCATCCAGGTGCACTAAACAGATTGTGATTGAATGTGCCAGAAGCCCCAAAGTTACACACATAGAAAGCAGGTAGAATGACTTATGCGCATAGTGGAGCAATTAAAAGTCAGAGCACACCTTGAAACTGTGATGCTAAAACAAAGCCAGACACAAAAATGAAGACGTTGTCTTGCACATTGAGGGCAAAACAAAATCATCCTGCGTTTGTTCTGTATCTAAAAAACAATAAACATGTCCGTGCTTACATCTTCAGCAGGCTCAACAACAGGTCTATTAAAAAGAAGTCAATAATGCTCACAATGCCGCCGCTTGAGTTTTCACAAGAGCAGCAAAGTGAGACACATCACTCCAGTTGTCTGTCAGGTGTTTGCACGTCTGAATATTGATTTTTAAAATATGCTTCTGTTGGTTTACAGAGCTGTGAGTGGTTTAGATCATTAGATCATTTCTCATCCCCTGCTGCTTTGCTATGAATGTTTCAGATCGCTGGCGGCTGATCACAGGCAACGCACACAGACACACACGCACACACTTCTCTTGCTACAGTTGTGTTGAAACTTATTGAATATATTACATTAACCATCACAACTAAATTCCCCAGTAGGCCAAAATTAACTCACAGTGTCTACATAATGACACAAATACAGACAAGTTTGCACACAAACACACAGAAACACAACAGAGTACTATTTCCATATTCTCATGCTGTTTACTACACCTGTAAGAAAAATGGATCAGGCAGCAACTCAGAGTAAACCTGTGTTTCCCTGCCTCATTATGCTGCCACAGTATTTTTAAACCACATCACACACAGGGTCGCTTCTGTGTAGGTGAAACAAATCTCTCAGGAAGAGACGGCAGTGCAAGTGATATCGCACGTGTATAATAACACATGCGATATCACTCAGCCACGTGTTAAAGATGCCGGGACAAAGGCCAGTGGAGTACACACAGCACAGTACACGCATCTGTATATAGAGATATCTCTTACATTCGAGCCGTTCTAATTAATGTCTGTTGTTCGCTGGAGGCTATAAGCTTGGTCAGGCACTGTCTGACTGCCTGGACTCTTGTAATGGCATCGCTCCAGACCTGTCGTGGCATTTCTGGACCTGTCTGTGTACTGTCCACACAATTAAAAGTCAACACAAAGAGTCAGCATTCAGTCTTCATGCATCACAAACCACAGGCGTATAAAACCCATCTTTAATACTTTTAAATCAAGGCGTGTATAAAGTTTTATGCCACTTTGCCTCTGCTCAGGTTATTCAATTTTAGCTCATTTTTATGTTTCGTTTATTGCATTTTTAAATCCTGTTTATATGCACTTTCAAGGTTGTGCTGCGTTTCCTTTATAAGGTGTCTATTTGCTTTTTATATGTATATAAAGCACTCTGAATTGCCTTTTTCAAAGCCACTATACAGCTCAATTAGTGTTACCTTTCTGGAGCAGTCTAGTTAGATTATCATCAATGCAAATTTGGCCAAAAATAAATCCTGTTTTCACTCTTTATGACTTGGGTCTATATAGTTTAATTAGCTACAACTGTGTCAGACATGTGCACAGCTGCCAGTCATGTAGCACATCAACAATGACAGGTCCTCCATCCTCCATAGTGTCCCTCAAAAGTTTCAAAACCTATTTTTAATATCTTCATTGTCTCAGTTTCTTTTCAGCTTATTAGTTGTCATGTGTTGTTTATCAGCTCGTGCCCATTTATTCTGTGTCTTGTAATTACACGTCAAAAACCTGTGGAAGGGGAATGTTATCTTTACACTGAAGGCAGTAATAAGCAATTACTTTCTTTCTTTTTTAGTTTGACAATATGAAAACAGTCTTTTCATGTTTTCAGACTGCTTATTTTGTTTAAACGAGTTCAATATTCACACATGAGAACTGGTGCCAGTGAATCTTTGGCATTTTGGCTTAAAAAATGACAATCGATGAATCAAAATATCAAAAAGCTTGCGAAATGCTGCATTCTATAGTCATTTCTATTTCATTTATTAACTAATCATTTAGCTTTTTGGCCCCTGTGGAGATTCATTCAGCTATAGCTACATGGTGCAATAATTGTTTTAAGGTGGAATTGAGTTGAGTTGAGTTGAGTTGAGTTGAGTTGAGTTGAGTTGAGTTGAGTTGAGTTTAGTTTAGTTGCACTTTCTCTTAAGTTATTAGCTGAGTAGATTGATACAACTGTCATCAGCTTATAAGCTCATTACAACCACGACTTTGTGTGTTTACATTGTGGGTACTATACAGGATAGTAAGTTGTAGTGTGTTGATTGGTGAACAGTAGATGTGCTAGTGGGTGGATTTTATTCACTTCAGGCAGAGCCACACTAACTGTTTTCCCCCTGCGAGGAAAGGGAATCGTCAAATTCCCATAGAACGCTGTGCTTTTCCTTACCTTCACAACATCACTTCTCTGCGTCCTACAGTCGTCCATACAGCTGAGTGTGTACAGTGACAAATCCCAGTGCATTACACTGTACTTAAATGTTTCATCACTCAAAGTAGACTTTTGTTTCAGGTGCCCTTTTATATTTTAAACATAAACTGTGTGAGCTCCAGCTCGTGCGAGAACTTGTCACACAGCTCTGAACTGAAGATATCATCCATTAATAGCATTTTTAAAGGTCAATATATAAATTGATGCAGCTCTTCTGGGATCCTTGGCAGCATATTACCTCTGCTTCCCAGAATCCATTGTGTCCGATTATTCAGTCGTTGATCATTAGAATGTCCTGCGTCGACTTTCAGAGTTTCCGTCGTCAGCCTCATTTATCACAGCTAATGTGACAGTTATGGCCAAACATTGATTCTGTTGCTTTCTTTCCCTGCTATTCCGTCCTCTGCTGGGCTTCTCAAAGTCCCATTCGATTTTTTTCTCTGTCATTGTTATGCTCATCCGTTGTGCTTTCCAACTATGTGGGTGTAATCTTGAGGTTCAGTTCAGTCTAAGGTCTGAATTCAGTGCAGAAAGTGCAGTTACCATGAATTTCTTATTATTACTGTGATGATTGTATTCATTCTATTGAAAATAGATGAGATGAAACTAAGCCATGTGGAATACTGATTAAATAACAAAGCGTATGTGGTTGTTTCCATGGACAGTCCAACACTTATTTAACTTCAACTTGTGCTTTCATGTAGTTTTACGTGCTCGTTATCTGCTCCCTGTGTATTGTAGGTCTAAGTCACCCACTAAGAGAAGATCAATGTGTCTTTGTGAGTGGCTGCTTCATACCATCACACGCAGCAACCCACACAAACCCCTGCAAAACCCAATCAATTCCGCCGGATAATAATTCACCCTGCCTTCATCTTTTAATGGATACGAAAATGTTGGACGCATCAAGCATTGCCCCTGGTTACAGACCCAAGAGCGGGTTCACATAACCAAAGCTGACAATTTTCTGCTAGCAGGGACAGGGAAGTAATTGGAAAACAAATGATCAGACAAAGTAAATTTGCGGTGGATGAGAAAGTGGCCAACTCGCAGGGCCCAGACGAGTGCTGCCGAGCAGCGGGGTCACTGCACATGACAAGAATCCCAATATGATGACAGGCTTTTCACCCCAGTCCAATATGATTCTTATGAAACTTCAGCATATACGCCAGCCGAGGCTATTGTCCTGATGGCTCGCAGGTTTGATTTTCATTTTTCCAATACTATTAGAAAGTCACCAGAGGTTTCTGTGTGTCAAAAAGTGTAATGCATAGAGAATACCAAAATACCTTTTTGTGGAGTATGGCTTTTTTCACTTTTTTCAAATGAATAAAACATTATGTAGGTAGATATTATTTATTTGATTGATGGTTACAGGTAAAAAAGTGAAGAGTGCTCTTTCTTTATTAGTAAATCTCCCTAACTCACTTTTCTAACACCGTATAGAGAAGTATGACAGGTATGACAGTAATACACATATAGCCATCAGCTCATTAAACATAGGACTGTGCTGCATTGATGAGAGTATGCACACTGTGGACACTGTGGATGCTTTGACAGTGGGGGGACTGCTGTAGCCCATATAAACTGCATGGTCGCCATTAATGTTGCTGCTGTTGCAGAGTATGTCTCCAAATGTAGATAAATACCTGGCATATTAATATTCTTGTTGCCTATTCCTCTACAGCTATTGTTGTATGAGTGTGGCTATCTTGAACTCCACCTGCAATGGGCTACTTCTATCTAGCAATATGCAATCATTGTTTTTCACTGTGTTTATTTTTACACATTATTCATCACTGTATGAACAGCACGCTGTTGCATTTGTATGCCCAGGCACTGTAAAACTATTAATTTGGTGGTAAATTGTCCATATAACTAATGAATATTATAGTTCAGAGAGCAAATTGAATTTCCCTCATGGGGGATCAATAAAGTTCCATCCTCTTGAATTGAATTAACAATCACTATGTGTGCTACAGATGCATCACAAAATCTCAGAATATATCTGGAGATGCACTCAAAGGCCTAGTGTAATCTAGGGTGTACTTAAAACTGTCCACGCACCAATGCCAATTCTGAACAGGGCCAAAGATAGAGCACTATTAGTTTGGAAACTATTATGGCTAGAGATCAGTACAGTGTACTGGAGTCCTCCATTGTGATACAGTCATTGCCTATATACAGTATGTCTATCTGATTATAGTCAGTAGGTCTTTTAATTGGCCAAGCAGTTAATCCAACACAATTACTGTACATGGAACAACAATAGCACCTGAATGCAGCCTTTGCAGTGCTACTATCATTGGCTGTAGACTCTTGTCTTTGTTCAAATAACTTGACTTATTATTTTGGGATGTGCAGTAAAAAGTCATGTAATGTCGTGGAGGTCTTATTTTACTGTATTTATTTATTTAGTGTGAAAATCTTGAAAATATCATCCTAAATATAGGCCGAATCCCCACCCCAATCATTTCCATACATCCATTTATCCAACCACATCCACAGCAGCGGTGTGTCAGCAAACTCAGCAAAACTCAATACTCAATGCAAATGTGTTTCATAAAATGCAGAGGCTGGAGAGTGATTCATTCAGCTCATGAGGTCCTGTTATAATTCTCATCCCACAGGGGTGGAACTGACAGTCTCCCTGCAGCCTACTGACTGCAATCAGAAATATTACAGCTTGTTGAACTCTGATTTGCACTTCTGTATTACCTGCTATGGCCAGTGCCAGGTTGCATTGTGTAGGTCTCATATCACAGGCACCCAGTGAAATGAAGGTCATTCTGTTGAATCGCGCATCAGATTAATAGGCATTTGTAGATGAATGGATATTGACATATCTTTCCCTGCTGTCAATTGTGACGTCCACGTGCAGGAATGCATTTCTCTCCGTCAGCGTACTAACATGTTAATTAACGTGATAATTATTTTGGCGTGAGTGCCATCTTAAGAGGTAACAAACAGGGCGCTAAGTGATGTGTTGCACTGGACAGGAAGTTGTAACAAAAAATACACACACACACACACACACACACACATATATATATATCATGTTGAAGTTATGCCGTTTGAGGTCTTTTTTTGATCAAACTTCTCAATTGAATTGTAAAAATGCTTGATCGGTTGATTCAAATCTTCATTCTATACATGTTGGCAACTGTAAATTAAATACAGCACTATAATATGCAATGATTAATATCAGCAGGTGGCCTGGCTGTGAAATTGTAACCCATCCGATCTCAACCTGGTAACGTTTCTCCCTCCCGTTGTTCTCATCTGAATGGAGCGCACGTCAAATGACCAGCCATATTCACAATATTCACTGGACTGTATTTCCTGGCTAATTTTCCTTTCAGCATGACAAGTCTTATATTGTAGGGTTTATGACCAGAACCCGTGTGGCTGGGCAATCGGAATTGGCTCTTAAATCTACAAGTTATTACCCAAACCTTCCCTGCGAGCAGCTTGCCTTCCCAGACAGATGGCATTATCCATTCATAAATGTCACAGAAAGCGAGTGACTATAAAGTAGTAGACAAAGTGAATTATCCCGTAAGCAGCTGTTCCTTGTTTTTTGCGATGACCCCATCTGAATGTGTTGTCTCCACCGAGAGGTGACTCATCTTAATGTACTGCAGAGTGTGAAGAATTGGCAGAATTCATGCAACAGTGCGATGTTTGTTTTTTGTCGCACATATTCAGACATATACAATCATTGTCTGCTACAGTGTTGCACTTGTGCTCACTCTCCTGTAAACAAAGACTCGCTGGAAGAAAACATATTTTTTCCAGTTAGATTGGAAATCCCCTCCAGCGTGTTTGTTATTCTAACCTTTTCTTTTGTATATGGAGCACGACATGATCTTTAACCTCAATACTCCTTCTAACCCTGGCAAAAAAGGAGTCAACCTTTATCCCCACTTGGCACGAGTGAATTTCAATTGAAAAGATAGCAACCATCAAATACTTCCCCATCCACACTTATCCATCTTTTCTCCCTTGCATTTCTTCCATCCTCCAGACGCAGCTCTGTGGTATTTCAGGATCTAATGCCTCGAGGTCTCTGAAGGCGTCAGTGTGACTCTAAAGAGCAGCCTAGCAGGAGGGGGCAGGTTTGCATGGACACACATATGTGTGTGTCGGTGTATTTGCACATAATCTTCTCCTCCACAGCCTTTGCGAGGATGGAGACTGACCTTTCAACAATTGTCATGGGACAATCAGAACCTTTCACATGTGCCTGTGAGGCCCTCCACTATCTTCTATCTTCTCCCCATTTAAACCGCTCCCTCCGTTTCCTCTTCCCCACCTGAACTCTGTGTACTGTGGACCACCCCTTATGTCTGCAGCTGTTATGTGTCCTGCTCTCCCACTATCCATGGGTTTATATGAATAACAGTGGAGGTAGGAAAGTCTGGAATAGGACGATGAAAAAGGAAAGAGAAGTGGAGGGCAAGTGCGGATTAGCTGTAGCTATCAATTAATTTGAAATAACAGTAGTGTGTCTGGCTCTGCTGCTCCATCACCACGATCAGACCCACATTCACATTATTGCTTGTACTGCCGCCAGCCATGCAGCTCAGACTACAGTCTTTCTGCTGTATGATCCCTGCATCCCTGTCTGAAGAGTGCATGTCTACACATCAACACATCTAGCTGCTGTTTGCAGCCTCCCACTGATGGCAAAGCTATTGCTCAGCGCATATATGTGTGCGTGTGTGTGTC
>JAFBJQ010000516.1:0-50094 GCA_016785345.1 Trinectes maculatus | reverse complement strand
ACACGGTTGATATCAGAAATCTAAAGGAAATGCTCATTACACTCGCGATATCAACCCCTACGGGGTGTCAAGAGGGACAAGAGGGACAAAAGGCAATTCACCACAGTAAACTCTTATTGTAGGGTGTTGTTATAGCGACATCTGGTGGCACAATGTATGCACAATGGCACAATGAATGTATGTTCTGATTTACGTCGAAATTCGGTTCTCAGGAACGGATCTCCGTCGTAACTCGAGGACCCTCTGTACTGTATATATATATATATATATATATATATATATATATATATTTAGCAAACCACAAGGGCACTAGTTTTGTTCGAGCAAAGCATGGCATTTGTGTTAGCCTGATCATCTGATATCGCTCATACAAAGGTCAGACTAATAGCTTGATAGTAGCACCTCGTTAGAAACACTGGGGAAAATGAAATGATTAGATTTTCTTGTTTCTTAGGTACAAAAGGATTTACCAACTGAGTTTTTGTTGCAGGGCAGTCAGTGAGTTTTCATTCTTGCACGACAGTTATCACTAAAAACATCCATTTTCTGTCCCCAGGAGGAGCCCCTCTCATTTTACACGTCGGAATTTGGTCCATTATGTAAATGTGGATGTTGTTTAGTGCAGCTTTGGAAATCTCTGGAAAGATTAAGAATATTAGGAGAAAAACAAAGTAGGGTTAGGGGCACTTGACAAGCCCTCGACAAACCCGACAAAAGCACTGGCTTGTGTGAAAGCCGGCAGTGAGCGTGTCTGTGCCTCGGTGTACCTGCCATGAGCTGGATGGCATACGGACTGGTAGGCACACATCCATAAACAACCACCCTCCTGGGAGAAGCCTGCTTGTTGCCGTCACATTGTCCCTCATTTCATATAGCTACCCACTTGGATGAAGTATAGGAATAAGAATAGGATGAAGAGCGGGGGAGAGTGGGTGAAAGCAGGCGCACACATCTCTCACTGCCTTTGAACCTACATAATGAAACTGACTCCTTGAAGTTTTAATGAAAGCAACAATTTACCATTCCCTTTTTCTCCCTGGGCTACTGAGCTTATGTTGCTGAGGCTGACTCTAAAAAATAGAAAATAAAACATAAAAATGCAGCCTCCTTTAATCTTCTTTATGCCAGCTGCGAGAGGCGCTCTCATGCATTTAAATGGGGCCATCCCACGGGCAGCCATGACAGCGGGGGTATTTGCAGGGGATGCAGGTGAGCCGCCACGGCCATATTTCACTGACTAACCAGGCCGAGCCAGTGGCCATCAGTTCTGACCACCATCTCCCCTGGTCTTATCTGTGATATAGAGGGGTACTATTTCTTTCTCCATCACCTCCTCTACCCACACGTGTACCCATTACTTGTATGGAAGCTGCCAGGATCCCTCCCCTCCCTCTCTTCCCACCCTCTAAGTGACCGGGGGCCTGTCAGATAGATGGACAGCCCTTTGGCACTGGAGCTTGTGAATGCCTGTAGAAGTGAGATTGAGTGGCACAGTTAAACCTGACCTCATCTGCTTTCTCTGAGGGGAACAGATGAGGTAAGGTGTGTGTGGGAGGGTCGGAGCAGTGTGTGTCCCAAGTGTACAGTGCAGCATGTAGCACCGCATGCACGCTTCTTTATACTTAATTTAACAGCTGGTGATTGGCTTTTGATAATGTCGCAGCTGTGTCTGTATTAACACTTTACCCTGTTGTGGCTTAATAGAATGCTGTCAGCTTTTCATTAGTGTCTGTGTCCTAATACTTATGGTCACCTGCTGTGTGTGTGTGCGTGTGTGTGCGTGTGTGTGTGTGTGTCAGTCCTGCCGCGAGGCCCTGATCTTGCTTTCAGCACCACAGGCAGATTAAGAGACAGTGAAAAATGGGGGCTGCTCCTCAGAGCTATGACATCAGCAATGGAAACCAACATGTGGAATATGAGAAGAAATGGCGGCCAGTTAATGACCCCTGCATTTTGTTAACGATCCACATATCATAACGCCTCAGGCCCGTGAAGGTGGGAAAGCAGCACGAGGAAGAAGTGTGTGTGTGTGTGTTTTGTGTGCAGCAAGTGTGGGTCGGTGGAATGAACCTGCACTTCAGACGCACAGCGAGAGATGTCTGATTTCAGATCCGCAGGTGTACCAGGCTCAGCGTGGCTCAGGCCCATGTGGATTGGAAAGTCTCTCTTCCACTTCCTCTCCTCTGTCAGCAGTTAGAAGAAGAATTATAGGCCGTCTTATAATAGCAGCATGAACCACACTTTCTGCTTTTAGCCATGTAGTCGCCGACCTCAGGGGACGGATATGTTGGTCTGTCGATTATTATTATTCCACCATGATTTCTGCATTGTGACATTCACATTTCCAACAAGAAATAGTTTTTGTATATAGGGGACCTTTCATCCAGCAAGATCGGAAATATCACATAGTATGTAACACCTACTGGTGTAGAGGTCGGGATTGGGAATTTAAAATTTTCACGTTCATTGTCTAACATGTGTCATGTGCTTTTTTGTCATTGAGTACGTATGTGTACAAATCCTCACATCCTACAAGTGAGAGTTGTTGGCTGCTATTTCTGCCAGTGCCCGCTGCCCCACCAGATGTCTGGCATGTTATTTACTGTGACCATATGGTAGCCTGCGCTGATGCAGGGCTTTACATACCAAGTTGTGTGTGTGTGTGTGTGTGTGGGAAAGTGTGAGCATATGTCTTGTGATGTCTCATTGATGGAGAGCTGATTTATTAAAAACGCTGCAGTGGTATCGGATCTAAAGTGTCATAGGAAATGGTGTGAGGCCATGTCGTAAATGTATGACACTCTGTTGTATGTAAGAGGCAAAACTATGGCATCAGATTTAAGATATTCTGTCCTCATGTAGCTTTGATGAAACTTCAAACTCCACACTCAACGTGAAGTTCCTCTTTACAAGCACACACACACACACACACACTGTAATCAAAACGGGGGCCCTCGGAGAAACTAAAAATACATCTCGCTAATGAGAAAAAAAATTGCTTATCACTTATTAGGGGGAAATATTTATGAATCTTCATAACAATATGCGGCTCTGATATGCGCTGGCGTCTCAGTGCCACAGTGCTGAGTCTTGTCAAGTATGTCCCTCTCTCTGCCACTTTGATGCGCAGCCATGGATATGATGGAGACGATTTCTCCCCAGAGGGTGATGTTGGAGTGCTGGCACTGGGCGCCTGCTGCAGTGGCCACTGTGGTAAATAACATATGGGCTTGTTATCTGTCCTCAGAGCCGGAAGACGCTCTCCCAACACCAGCCATTCGCTCATTAGACTGCAGCTCAAGGCAAAGCAGAAACGGAAACTGGAAGGGAAGAGCGAGACGGAAGGAGAGAGGGAGAGGGAGAGAGAGAGAGAGTATGGCAGTGATGAGGAAAGAGTCAAGGAGACAGAATGGCAGCAGAGGAAGAGAATGCAGGAAATTCCTGGCATGATGGGGTGATAGGGAAGAGCGATGGAGGTTGTTCATATGCAACATAACATGCACAAACAGACGGAGTGATCATTTCCCTTGTAAATCGGAAATGTGAATATGGTCACTGTGGCATAAAGGTCACTGTGGCATGAAGGTCACTGTGGCATGAAGGTCACTGTGGTAGAGTGCAGGTCAGATATTTGGTTTCTCTCACCAGTTCCAATCTCAGCCATTTCTAGTTAGACCAGATGTACCACGTCGACAGGTAGGAGATGGATCGACCTGCATGTAGAGTATGAGTGCTGTGGATATGCGGAGCAGCCATCTTGTATTTGAATGTGAGGGTTGGTGGGAGTGTTGGAGCTTACCCAGCCAATCATCTAACTTGCTCAATCTGACTGCATGAGAACTTATAAATTCCCACTTCCTAGCAAAATAAAAAAAAAACATGGAGCGCATCACCATGACACCCACAGAGATACAGGACAGGAAGCGTGATGGCAAACACACCCCTTCCATCAGCAGGTATGACAGCGGCGGCAGCAGCAGCTAGGGGCTCAGTCGGAGGCTGAGTGTGCGAGTGGGTGTGTGGAGTAGTGTGGGGTGGTCTCCGGCTGAGTGTGTCAGGTGTTTTTCACTCCAGCAGCTGTTCACAGCTCTTCACACAGTGAGAATCAACAAGCAGCATGAGACTCTACACATCTCCCAATCAACACTAACACAACGGCAGCACCAGGCTTTCTCCTTTATGAGCCACTAATGCGTTCTTAGCAAGTTGTGCAAACTCTTGGGGGCATTTGTTCAAATATCATACATCTCATGCATTATTTTCCTTTCAATGTCTAAAACCAATATAGTTTTTTTGCCACAATCATTACAATTGGGATGTGTGTGATTCTTTTGTCAGGTTGGAAAGAAATAACATAAAGCATTGATTAATGTAGGTGCACATTTCCAAAGATGCAGCCAAAGGACTGTGATCCATCATGTTAATCCAGTTCACCTCTTTAACTGTATTAAATGCCTATGAGCTCTGGATTTTAATAACATGCGCAACATCTCCAGTAATTAATTCAGTTTTTGTATCAAATAAGATCATTGGTTAGGACTCAAACATAAAAAAAATTGTCAGCATATTGAAATGGGCCAGACCATATCTTGTAGTAGATTTTATATGTGCAGCCAATGCATCAGTGGAGAGACTGCACAGGAGTCCAAGATGTCTTTAACTGTCAGCATTTATCAAGACTTGATCGATACGATAAAAGCTTCCTCTGTCATGATGCGTCATTTCTGTTTCACTTGTCTGGAAAAATCTCAAAGACGCCACAAATAGAGCCAACACATCTACAACCTATAAAATTAGTCTTTTGGTCAACAGCATTGCTCTCGTGGAAGACAGTGTTGAGATTAAGTGCAGGCTTCCCAATTACCTCTGGGCCATAGTTGGACCCAGCATGTGCCTGATGATAGCCACATTTGGAAAACACCCTAACATACCAAATTAAATTTAGTTACAGGAAATCAGCAAATCTGAACTTCTGATGAACTGGAAACACACTGCATTGTAAGAAATCACTTAGTAGTATAATATGCGCTAATGTAACCTAAGCCTTATGCTATACTAGTTCTGTTATATAATGATCATGTGCAAATGGTAAATACAAAACAATATCCATTGTTACCCATTTTTTACTGCAGTTGGTAGGCGGGCTAATTGATCCAATCAATTTCACCCTTTAACTGGTTGTGGTGGTATTATACACCAAGCACTTTGTCATCTGTGCTTGGCCCCTCTGACAAGAAACAGCTCATTAAACTTCCTGAGACAGACTTCGATAGGCTTGTGCGGTTTGAATGTGCTGTTGTGTTGTGCGCACACTGACACCAGGCCATTAAAGTGCTTACTGTGTTGTGCAGTTCGGGGTTACCAGATGCTGTAAGCTGGTTACCGAAATGTCACATCACAGAAAGATGCAGGTGCATCTATAAAATGACTATCGGATTCTTGTTTGTTTTGATAGTGATGAAGGTCATTTTAATAATAGATTAGTTTCCTGATCCAGCAGATTCTATTGAATTTCACTAGCAGGAATTAAAGTTGTTCTTTGGTACAGTTTTGTGGAAAACACTGTTTTGCAGCTTAACAAAGTGCTATCCTTTCCAAGACTATTTAGCAGGTATGTAAATGGACTTTTAATTATCTTTAAATTGCACGTTTAAAATGAATAATTAATGTAATTTAGTGATTTGATTAAAAAGAGCTCCACAAGAATGAAATATAAAACCAATTAAGTGGAAAAAACTGGATTGAAGTAACTGCAGACTAATTTCATGTGCCTCCTACAGCATGTGCTGCGTGTGCGCAAGAATTCAAAATACCTGGAAATTGTTGAATGTGATCACTCAGACAGTCCACTTGAGAACAAGTGGGTCTTGCATGAGGCCCACTGTTAAGCTACATTGGGTTTTCTAAGATCAACATTACTCTCCAAAAGTACTGTTGGTCTCCATCTTTCTCTGTCTATCTCTCCTTCGATATGCTCAACAACTGCTCATCTGATCAACCTCAGACTTGGGAGGTGTCTTGCTGATGAACCCGAGAAGTGAAGTGTTGACAGTGTTGACAACTGGATGTGCAGCTGCCAGAACTCTAAACCTAAACCCAACCATGCATATATGGATAAGTGTTGTGTTTCCTTATGATTATATTGAAATATTTTAGTTGCACACCGATCCCATTTCTCCTTTGTTGTTAGCATGAGTGCTAAGAGAAATAGAACATGAAAAATCTTTGGAGCCACTTTCAGGTTAGAAGTTAATTGCTAACTAAGAAGTCGGTTAGCCTCCAGTTGGGGGAGAGATCTGAATTGTTAACGGTCACATGTACACAGAACGTACTTATACACCACTGCAACTACAGTGATGCACACAATCACTCACCTAATCATAGTGTGCACTTTAATCTGGTGAATGGGGCGGATCAGGTTGTATTGATTGCTTGGTGCTGATTGCAGGTTTGACTTCCACCCAACATCCTTGAAGGCCTCCAAGGATCAGGAACATAATGTTGAAGGGCCATCTTAATGCCACAATAAGTCAAGCTGTAATTTGATAGATCCCTTTATTGCCTGAGCGGACGAGAGAGAAAGAATGCTGTTGCTTTGAATGTAAAGCTTCACTCTGAATTTGCATAATCAATAGAATTCTGTGTTGGTGCACTAGTGTCTTGGAATGAGGAAAATCAATATCTCTCTGTTAAACAAACTGTACACAGACTGTTGTTTTTATAAAAGCAGGGCAGCTCTTGAATATTCAGTTGTCAGCTTGTGTACGTTTTGATTTTTGAACATGATGAGTCTTATTTAATCTTAGTCTTATATAAGTTTTATTGTTCAGTGTCTTTAAATTATGTTTCCAAGCCTCAAGCAATCTTTGTGTATTGGGAACGCAAATATTTAATTACGATTACCTATACATTTTATTACAATGAATATATTAGAATACACACAGTCAGGTCAAAAGTAGTGTCAGGTTTTTCTGAATAATAATCCCTTGTTTGTTTGTTTGTAAATGGAACAGCGCTGGGAGGAAAAACACACACAGAGGAAGCGACTGATTTGCACAACACCTTGACCCTCAATCAGAAGCAAAGGCTGTGCTGAACCCGCTGCACTGAATGAGACAGTGAAATAGCTTTGGTAAAAGAAAGTGGAGGTGATGTTGGTTTCACATTGGGAGGGAGATGGGAAGTGGTCGGGCACAACACACAGATGAACTGAGCTGCATACGTATATGGGTTCTGTGGGGGCTTGGGTCTTCCACTAAACCTTGACTGGACAAAGTGACATAATGAGGGATGGTATTTGGAATGGAAGAGCAAAGGGCAGGAAGAAGTATTAAAGACTGGAGGAAATGGTACTCTTGGAGAGGGAGAGAGGGGCAGACGCTGCTGCATAACCTTGGATTTCGCTTGTCTTGCCATCTTTGTTTTTTTTCTCATTATCATGAGCTGCATGATATCATAAGACTCTAAATCATCCCATGGCTTTAATGCAAATCCTCCTCCGCCTCTTTGGCAAGCCCTTCACTCTGTGTGGACGCCAAGCTTTAAATACCGAGCTGTTGCTCCTGAGGTGGCAAAGAGACCTCCGTTAGGTTAAGATAAGACTTACGGTTTATATGAAATATAAACACAGGCATTTTTCATAAGGCCAAGAGCTGCATGGAAAAAGAAAGGCAGTCTGAAGTATTTCCTCTCCTTTGACCCTCACTCTCTGGCTGTGTAGAGCTTGTTAGCAAAAACTCTTACATTTCTGCCTAACACCTCTTCTCTTCCCTCTTTCCATGAAAACACCAATTACATTTTTACGTGATTTGCTATTTGCCACCCTTGTGGGACTCATATTGGAGAAACACCTCTTAACACATACTGAGAGAAAAAAAAAAGTCCTTTTTTAATTAATCACACTTGCGTCTCCAAGTAGACTGAGGATGGATGGATACGTGATGGGTCTCAAACGGAGACAGTCGTCTTTGAGGAAAAAGTAAGAGAAGGCCTTAATCTGTTTTCTCTCCTCAGCTTCTGTGGACGTCTCCATCTGGCCATTGCATCTGTCTCATGCCCAGTACTTCCTCTGAATGCTTTGCAGGCATCTTGGGTTTTTCAAAACGCTGCCGCTGCTGACGGATACAGTTACGATGGGGAGACGGTGGCGTCTTTTTCCTCTGTCATCACCTCTATCATCTGCCTTCATTTGATCTCGTCCCTTTTTCACATGTAGCTAGGAATACAAGAGGTGGCGGGTGAGGGGGGGGGCGGGGTAGGGGGGGTTGAGGTGGTGTGTGTGATCTGGCGTTGCCAAGCCACTTCAGTTTCTTCTCCTGTGACAGTAACAGCAAAGTCAGCCCACATCCTGGACTTATGCATTCTCTTTCCTTTAAATTCTGCAGTGCCAGGCAGAGAGGAATTAGTGTGTGTGTGTGTGTGTGCGTGAGTGTGTGTGCGTGCTGAAATCACACCTCTAGGTCCTGGCTCAAACAGGATCAGTGTTTTGCTGTATTTTGCATGGTGCGACGTGATGGTGCTGGCAGACTGTGTTCGCAGCTCATGCGTCGCAGATGTGTCATATCATTACACCGATTAACAATGCGAATATGAATCACTGAGAGGATCAGCGCTGGCAATAAACAATGAGTCACACAGAATGGAGACATACCGTCTTAGCTACAGAGAGCAAAACGCACGTTTGCGATTATACTGTATGCAACTGTGTGTGTGTGATTCTGAAGTCCGAGTACCACCAGCGGCTCAGCCACGAGGTTTACTCTTAATCTTCACTGATATCCTTTATCAGCACAAGCACATTGCAGATATTTGGAGATGGAGCACAGAGATTACATTTTCTTTCCTTTGGCCTCATCTATCAGCAGGCTGCATTTTGTGTAAGATTTTTGTTGCACTTTTATTTAGACATTTATGGGAGCGAGTGCTTTCCAGCCCCATAATGGACATCCACAGTTCTACAACTGTGCATCACAGTGTCTGGAGCAACAGATTGTCTGGCAGGTCAAGATGCCATGTGTCAAAAAGCCTTGACACCACATGACGACATTTGTCCAAAGGCAAGAATTTTTCAAAGCATTTTGTGTATAACTATATTTTAGGCCTAGTGGCACGACGGCTGTTTAATATGGTTTGTTATTATGTGAACGGAAAATCAAATGTATATGAAGCTCTAATTAAAAAATGCTCCCATGGAGGAGGGAAAACGGGGAGTGACTTGTGAACACTTCATTGCAGAATGCGGTTCTGACGGGCAGGAAACAATAATCAGCTTTAACCGATTGTGTCTGTATTATCCAGTGTTTTGATACACTTGTACCGGCTGTAAGAATGGAAAATGATTTCACCTATAGCTCACACGTTATAGCTGGTTTTAACCATATGACCAGCAGTGATGGAGGGAGGCCATGTTTGTTTGTGCCTGCTAATCGCTGTCATCAAGCAGACACATGGGTTCATAATGGGCTTTTTATTCATTAAATGATACTATGAATTGTGCTACACTGTGTTTCCGTGTATATACAGTTATACAGTATATATACAACTGTATCTCTGTGTTTTCCTTCAGTCTGTGTTCTGTCATGTGTGGAGTCTCCCCCCTCCTCTCCTACTCTCCACTCTTCATTAGCTACAGAAATCCCCTCCTGACCCTCTCCTGCTCCTTCAGCTGCCACAGCAGCGCTGGCTGGAGCCGGCAAATATGCAAAACAAATTAATTGGACGGCTAATGGTTGCACTCGGCAGCTTCCCCGCAGTTTCTGCTTCTGTGTTTTGTTAACACCTGAAGACTGTCGTTATATGTCCGTTTGAGACTTCAGCGCCGCTCGTGCAAGCGTTCATCCTCAGAGATTAATAATTAGCATCACATGACGTAGCACTTTCCTCTCTGTAGCGAAATGCCAACAACAGTCCTTCGCCCCTCGCATTATAAAGGTTCTATTCAGGAACTCATTTCGAAAGAATAGTCTATCAATGAAATATTAACTCACTAACGATTCTGCAAAAGTTGAAATCCCCATGTGACAAACACTGCTGGAAACAAAAGCAACAAAAATGCAAGAAGTCATAATTCCCCAGTTTCATTTCTCCCGTCTTTAGCTCTGCAGGCCAGATGACAACCTCTGATATACACAATGTATGGATGCGAGCAGACGGCAGCATTAAAGCACAGCGGGTGCTTGTTTAAGGCAGCATCATTCAGCCTGTGAATCCCACTGGTGGCCACCAGGCTGCTTTTATTGTTCTTCATTGGGTCCTTTGAAGGGGAGGGAGGTTTGGGGCTGACCTTGTTCTATAGAAAACAGGTAATTGGCAGTAAAGCTTCCAAGCACTAAAAGCTAAAGAGCTGCAAGTGCTTTCCCTTGATTCTCGTCTAATGGTTTCAAATTAGCTAAGCATAATCGCACGCCTCTTCCACACTTGCAGCCACATCACTCCTGTAAATGTCACATTGAGAGCCAGCGGGGGTTAAATGTAGGAAGGAGCAAATGAGCCAAAGGGGAAATAAACAAAGCGTATAAAATGGTAGACACAGAAGCGGTGACGATATGGATTATTCATGGGTGAAAAATAATTGAACGTCTTTGATATAGAACTGTATTTGTGCCTGTCCTCTGCTTGTAAAAAGAAAAAAAAAATAGACTTCACTTTAAATCCACAGCCTTGTTTTATTTCGCCTCCGCTTCTTGTTTTGTGTCTATAAATCCGCTGACATTCTGCTGTTTCAACAAACAGGCTGTGCAAAGTCAGAGAATGAATTTAACATTCAAAGCCCAGAGCTTGTTTTGTGTTTGTATTGTTTCCTGCGTGTGTCCCGAGGAGCGGAATGGAGTTTGGCGTCGTAATCCTTGAATTGTAATGAACAGTTTAGCTTGAATATAAAGCAATCTGACGGCGTCCAGGTGGGCAAGGTTCCATTCTGTGTTACCTGCTGCCCTCCCTGTCTCTGTGCAAAGGCTAATTTCATGCTCAATATGCCTGCATCCGAGCGAGCAGGCACTGTAGAGCTGTATTTTTCATACATTAGAGAAGAGACCAGCTGTGAGTCTAAGAAATGGAAAACAGGGTGGGAGTGAGAGCGCACATGGAAAATGATTCACAAGCGTGCGACTAAAGTCGGAATCCAGATACACAACTGTGGACATAAGCGCTTGTCCTTATTTTTTTTAATATACTGCTCTTACTGTCTCGCCCGCAGCTGATAGAATGGGACACTTTGTATCACCAATCAGAAATGGCGTCTTAGTTTTTTCACGTTTTTTTATGGTTAATGATGAGTGAACAGTTGTTCTGTGATGTGTCTTTGTGAAAATGTGTCACCACACGTCACACTATTCTTTATTATAGGAATTAATACAGTATAGATGAATGTCTGATGTAGCCATCATGGAGGGAGAGTGAGTTGTTATAATGTAAACATGCATATTCAGTGACTGGGGTCTGTGTCCCTCCCCATGGTAAATAACACGTCATGTGACTCTGTCTCTGCTCCTCATAGACACACAGTCAAAGCACCATCTCCACTAATTAGCCCCGCTCTCCCTGCCTCTCCCACACTTTACTGTGCCTGTCCCTTCTTTCTTTCTTTGAAGTTTGAAATGAGAGTTGAAAGCGAGGCCGAGGTATTTCCAACGTTTTCATCCGAGTTGTATTATTTTTGAGAAATCTAAAAGCCAAACCAAACAGGACGTGATAATTAGGTTTAATATGCGTAGAGCCGTGTGGTGTGTATAGAGGAATAGTGACAGTGGGGCCTGTCAAGCAAAATAAACATTCTAATATTTGGCTTTAAGTGAAGGAATTTCTCAGTAGAAAAATGAAGCAACAGTGACAGAATTAATAAGAGAAGATACATCTCAAGTGTGTTGGGTTTATAGGTCAAAGGAAGTGGCTGCCTCTATACGAAGCATTGCAGGTGAAGCTTCTGGCTTATGCTGGTGTTCATAAAGTATTTCACCCAAACCCATCCATAGGGGGAACATTAGCCGAGTGCAGTATATCTCTGTGGAATTCAGCCATCCTGCCACTGCAATTGTAAAGTGCCTTTCAAGCAGCTGCCCTTTCCACCATTGTTCCTTGAACGTTGACCTATACAATTACAATTCACTCCTTTATTTCCTCTCCTGCACCGACACCGCTGACAGCGAGACGCCAGGAACCATATGGCCCTTAGAGCCGAAATGTCATTCACACTTCTCCTTCACTACTGTCTTCCTTTGTTCGTCCTGCCTCCTTTTCCCCGCTCATTCCCCACCTCTCCTACTCCCTTTCCTCCTATTTATTGAGGTGACAGGGTTATCAGAGTATGAGCAGTTGCTCTTTCCTCCACCATCCATTTTTATCAATGTGTTCGAGGATTAATTCTCGAGTCGCACATCCTGCTCAGCCAATCAACCCTCCACAGCTATACTTGTTTTTGAAGTGTGTGGGGGGAAAAAGCCAATTGGATTCTTTGTCACATCAATTCAATGCAACCCCAACACCCACTCCAAACACCCCATCCAAACACCCCCTCGTTGCAGCTCCTCATATCTGCAAAGTACATCTTCATTTTGGCTTGGTCCTTTGACTGCAGCAATAACTCGTACGACTTCACTTAAGATTCCGGTTGGCACGATCGTGACTGTCTTGTCGGTTGGTATTAGAGAGATGGGTTACTTGGTGTGTGTGTGTGTGTGTGTGTGCGCGCGCGCGCGTGTGTGTGCGTGTGTGTGTGTGTGTGTGTGTGCGTGTGTGTGTGCGTGTGTCTGTGTGTGTGTTTGTTAGTATGGGGCAGTGATAGCGATGCTGCGCAAAGACAAAGCATCGACAATAACTTTGCTGGAGACACAAATCTAAAAGAGAGAAACAGTGACATATTGCATCTTGGGAAACATCGAGGCAGAGGGGGCGAGTTGGCTTCATTTCACTTCAACATGGCGAGTCCTGTTCCATTTAAATATGATATGTTTATATTTATATATGTATGAAGTATATGTTCCCACACAGTGTATTTCTCATAAAAGTGCTGACAACGTGACATTCTCAGATACTTTTATTATTGTTTTTTTTTTAATATCTTCTTCATGTCTTTTGTAAAAGAAGATTAAAGTCAGAAAAAACGGAGTACAATCTGTCACGCATCACCCACAACAGACTATTGTGCAATATTTATTGTAGGGCCAGTGCAGCAGTTGGGGTTTGAATGCCTTGTTTATGGACACGTTTACAGTTTTTCAGAGTCGGCTGAGTCTGTTACTTTTTACAGGAGCTTTTTGCACCTGATCGTGCTGCTCTTGACACTTTTAATTAGGTTATTTACTTCCCAACCCTGCTTTTATATGAAAATGATTTGGATGGCAAGCAACAAACAAACCTGGATATAAGGTTGAACTCTGCAGACTCACTGTTCTGATCCAAGCGTTCTGTTCAAAAATGAACATTGTGGCCACATATGTGCACACACACACACACACACACACACACACACACACACACACACACACACAGGGTCAGTTTAAGTCACGTTCTTTTCCTGGAACAAGCTTGATGTTCATGAGTGGTTGTATTAAGGTCAAACAAAGACTTACTTTGAAATTCATGAATGTTAAGTGATGGAAAGGATTCGGGCATGTTTTAAAAACAGAATGCAGAAAAGATGAATTTTCAGTAATTTATCAATGGAAGGTTTAGATGAATAACTGTGGTTGCTAAAGAATATTCAGATAAAGAGATGGCAAAAGATGTATTATGTTTTGTGCAAATCTTTCTTGCAATATTTGTATTTAGTGAGTGATGATTTTTGAAAGCCTGTTCTCACACTTTGATGCTGTGATACCAGTTGTCGAGCTCTTTTAACTTTTGCCAAGACCTTAGACATGCATAAACATGATATTCGCGAACAAGAATCCTAAACACAGTGATAATCAGGGCACATGTGACAGAAATATTCTCAAGTGGTAGAAAATGACTCAATCAAAACATTGTAGAAAAGGAATAAATTCACACATTTGAACTGAATAACAAATATTATTTCACTCCATTAGGTGTTTTATGCATTTATGATCATTTATAACACCATACTTTTTCCTCTTAATCTTTGACAAAGTGAAGCATTTACCGTGTCTAATTGGAATATAATGGGATAATGTTTGTTAGCAGCACCTTCTGTGATGTTATGGCTCCTGTTTAGATCAAGATATTGAAATTGCAGACACAGAAAAGAGCAAGTGATATAGCATGGTGTTGCTTTGCTTACTCTACCATATGTATCTGCCTTTAATGGCAGTGTTTGTTAATCAGCTGGTGAAATGTCAAAAGTCGGGAAAAGTTTGCGTTTTGACAGATGTCATTCTTTCTCTTTTCATCTGCATGTTCATTAGTGCCACATGTTAAATGGTGGCTTGTGATCCAACTAATGAAAGAAATGGCTATTGATGCTCAAACGCCATCTGTGAAAATTGTCTATGGGAAAAATAAAAGGGAAATTAACCAAGAGCAAGTGGAAACAGGGCCTCCAAAACATTTCATCTCCGCTGGTGAAGAGCTGTTCTTCAGTGGCGAGCTGCAACATCAGGCACAAAAAACATGAATGCTCACTAACACGGGCAGCAGCAGCAGCATCACAAGAACCACACACACCCTCCTTCTCATTCCAGCTGCTGCCGACCCCTGTGGCATCACTGCCGTCATGTACAATCAGGTCTGATTAGTCGTTGTTCCCCGTGACGAGCAGGCCTGACTGCATGATCACTGACACTCATGTGCACCAGTCGGTCCGCGCCAACCCCGCACTTACAACGCTGAGTGAGAAACAGGAGTTTGACTGGGAATGATAAGGTTAATGGAAGCGATGTGACCTTTCCCGCTGTGTGTCAAGTCCTCAAAACTGTCGTCCCAACATGCACGTGGACCAAATCCACATATCACGAGTTCAGATGAAAGAAATGTACAGTAACCTTTAATTAATTCGCCGGCGGCATGTTCCTGTATTTACATATTCTAGATTCATTGATCATGACTTGTACTTCTCATATCTGCATACACGATTCCTTATCCCAGCCCCTTCACCCACAGTGTGTAACAACAGTGATATATGCCCTCTGCATCGTTTATGATTGATTGCAGCCCAGTTGCTGACTTGCTTCAAAGCAAATTGCACCTTCTTAATTCATTTTTTTTGTACGTATGTATATACCAGAATTAAGGTTTCTCCATCCTCCTCCCCCTAGGTTCCTGTCTGTTTATGTGGGAGTGAGAGCAGGAGTTAGTTAGATGGTGATCACAAGTTAGGCTGAGCATGTTAAAAAACACAAAATCGCTCCGAGCTATTTTTATATGTGTCAATGTCACATACACAAAAACATTCTAGTTTTCAACTTTGAATCTTCGGTGGTGTGTTAAAATGTAATTCTCATGTGTGTGTCTGAACTGAAAATCAGTGCCAAGCGCCTGGTGGGTCCCCATATGACAGGGGCAGCAATCAGTTTTCATGAGCTCAGGTCTTGCTGCAGGAGATTAAATTGCTTATTTGGTTCCTTCATTTAGAAAGTTTAGTTTTACGTATCTCTGAGGGAGCAGGAAAGAAAAGTTTGGGGGTTTTTTTAAAGCTCCTCAAAATCCTTCCTTTTAACTGAGGGAAACAAGGTCAGCTTGTGTTTGCATTGAACCTCCCTCTATAGCCCATAGCCTCTATGATGATACTTGTCTATGGGAGTAAATCAGCTCAACAATTGTTGAGTGATCTTGTGTGTTACAGTTAAATACAGCATGTTTGTGTTATGTAAAATAAGCAGAGAATTCTACAGGTTGAAACCTGTCTGTTCATAACCTTATTCCTCCTCCTGTCTTTTCTCGTGTCTCCAGTTCCGGCCAACATCTACAAGGTGTCAGAAGACATCACAGTGAATGAGGGCAGCAATGTGACACTCAGCTGTTTGGCCAGTGGCAGGCCTGACCCTGCAATCACCTGGCGGCTGCTCAACCCCTCAGGTAAGACTCATCCAATCAGTGCTCATTACCATGCATGTCAGTCTAGATGTGTTGGATGCGTTGCCGTTGGACTGCCACAGTCTTTCATTATCTAAAGGCCAAATCGGCTTTTGACGCAAGACAAAAGATGTTAGAATATATTTTGTTGTGGTATAAAAGAACACACGCACACACGCACACACACACACACTGAGAGAGAATGTTCTTGACCTCCTTGCATGGCATGTAGCACACAACCTCCCGATTTTTGAAGAAATAGCATTTGATTTATTTAGATTGTTAGGTACGTATGTTATCTATCATTTTATAATCGGTTAACTTAATGTAATCACAGCATAAGTTTATTTAGAAACCAATGAAAATGAAGCAGTTTGAGCAAGAGCACTCATTTACAAGTTTCTGGGGATTTCTTTGCAAAAACTTTCATATCGTTATTATAGAGGCATAATCTTATAATGATGATGATTTTAGATGGTTCAGTTGTGTGGTCCGTACTTTTGTCCTCTGAGGATAGTGTGGTTCTTTTTTTTTTACCTCTCCTCACAAGCCGTTTCATGGAAAAGTGCACTCTGGTCTGACAATTCCGTCAGACAGACAGAAAAGTATTTCTCAGTAGTACCAAAAGATTTTCCCCTCCAACCACTCTTTAATGGCCACTTTCAAGGCGGCTGCGAGTTTGTTGATACAGTAGGTTCTCAGTTATGAACGTCATGTTGAGTGGATTTATTGGTTCATACAAGTGAATTCCTCAGATAAAAGTGAGTCTGTTGCTTCGGCGTATAATCTGGTTCCAGGGAAAAGATAAATGTCCACAACTGATGATACGCTTGCAGCGTGATGGATGGAGACGCTCACGCTGACAACATCTCAGTTTGATTACACTTGCGCGCAGATTGAAAGCCATTCTCTTTGTGCGTCTGTATCAATTACTGCATTGTTCTGTCACGAGCCAGACATGTTTCATCTGTTTTTGCACCTGGAAGCTGAACGACTTGTCGAGTTGTATAGTTGCAGTTTCCCTTTT
Source organism: Trinectes maculatus (assembly GCA_016785345.1). NCBI lineage: Eukaryota > Metazoa > Chordata > Actinopteri > Pleuronectiformes > Achiridae > Trinectes > Trinectes maculatus. The sequence continues at coordinate 33,104 of JAFBJQ010000516.1, read as the reverse complement.
TGTCTGTTTCCATTAAAGGAGAGTGATTTGTTCGGCTTAATCCTGAGAGCCATATGGATCTAACTGAGCGCCTTATAGATCTGTGGCAAAATCTGTTTTTCTCTTTGTTTGTTTTTTCCGTTTCCAGCAAAACTGAGGAGGAGCGGCTCACAAAGTTGTTGTAGGGAATCTGCTTTGGAAGTTTGACAGCTTTTGTTCTAGAAAATAAATAGAGACGTGGATATAGAGGGAAGAGAAAACAATATCCTACAGTCGACTATTCACGCTGAAATCGACTCAGCCTCACTGCAGTATCTACACACACCTCTGCAGGCTCTGCTCCCACCCTTCCATATAGTGGCTTTCATCTTCTGTTCATTATTTACTTCCTCTGTGTTCTGTAGGGGAAGTAGTGGGCAGAGCACCTTTGACAAGCTTTTGTTCTTTCCTGAAAGACAATGAACATAGAATCAACAGAAACGGTGTGGAAGAAGGAAAATCCTGTCAGCCTCGTGGCAGGCCTGGATCCTGTTAAGTGTACAGTGTGGTCCCTGAGATGGGGGTCCCACACTATTTGCAAACACTGGCACTGTGGGTATGTTTTTGTTGTTTCGGCGGGCGCCTTTCGCCCAGAATCCATAAGTCGAACCCAGTTTGAGAGCATGTGGGGGACTGCTGGGAGAGATAATGATGTCTGGCAGCCTGTGGTCTCACTGCCTCATGCCTCCGTGTGCCTGGGCGAAGGCGCCGCTTTGCTCAGCGAGAAGTGCTCTCAACTACTTTGCCTGGGCCGCAGATATTCATAAGACTCAAAATGCCAGCAAAGTCAAGAGTCAAGTCTTTAATTCGGAGTCTCTCTTCTACGACATGAAGGTGAAGCTCAAGTCTCCATGATGGAACCAACCGCTTAACACTGCTCACCCTTCCTTCCATTTCATTGGAAATAAACAGTGGTAGGCTTAAGTAATAGTGGTTCCTTTACATGGGTTATAACTATAAAAAAGTACTAATACTTTTTTTTTTAGATTTTGAAATACACTAGATCTGATTCACCGTTTACCAGAGTCATGCTTCTAATTCAATGAAGAGAATTAAGGTACAGTAAATGGGCAGTTCATGGTGGCAGCATGTGGCTGATGCTGAAAGACAACCTGCCTCATGAAGTGGCTCAAATTAGCAACAGGGCACTATTTGACACTTCAGTTTAAAATAAACACACACATTTAGTACATCGGTGTTATATGATCAAGGCATGTGCTAACAGATATACTCTAACTGCATTCAGCACAGGCTGTTGGTCGCCTCACATATAGCACGGTTCTAAAAACCCAGAAAGAATCTGTCTTAAATATTCCCAGCTATTTGCTTGTGTTTATTAACGAGTCGAAGCCAAGACTGGAATGAATGCAAATAGCTTTCAATTTGTGACTGGAGTCAGGAGTTTGAGGCCAGAATCTGACTGGAGCGCATTCTTGCCTAACCGCATGCATATGCATATCTTGACTAATGACTTTGTGTGTGCGTTGTTGTGCGTGGATGGGTGAAAATTCTCACACACAAGGCTCGACAGAAGATAATCTCGCCATGTCGGCACGCTCCCTGTGCTTGTGTCCTTATGAAGCCCTCCAGTGACCACATTATTCTCTCAGACGTTCACCCTGACCACATCATGCATAATTTAAACCCGGCATTTCAATTCAAATCTAATGCCAACCCTAAACCAGACATTAAACCATGGGCCTCTGCAATATCTGCAATACTTTTTTTATTTTCATCATCTGAGGCAATAGTTTCTTCACATTAATGACAGTCATCCTGACATGTTGGTGTGACACACCGATGAGACACTGTTTTTACTTGGCTTTTCTTTGTCTCTCAACTGGAAATCTCTCTCTTGTGTTCAGTGAGAAATAATTTAATGGAAACCAATTTGCATGCCCTTGACGAAAGAACAAACTGTGCTGCACTGTGTGAAGAATAAAGACATAGTGACATTTTCTAAAAGCCCCAAAAGCAATCTGCACGACTGATGTGCTACGCCAGCTATAGTTATGAAGAGAGTCTTGAGATGTTTGCAGATTATCTATCCATCCATCCATCCATCCATCCATACACACACACACACACACACACATACATATAGCTTGCAAACATAGTTCTCGACTGTAGCTAGGAGGTTTTTTGTAAAGTGCCCATCTCCCATCTGCTTTTCTAAGTGTTAACTTCGAGGTAGCTGAGGTAAGTGATCGTGAATATGTATTAATGGCAGTATGTTTTTATAATGACACCATTCAGATGGTCAGTTCCCAGTAAATAGGCAGTTATCAGTTAATGAGTAGACATATCAGGATTGATTTCTCCATTAATCAGAGGGTTGGTGGTTCTTTGCCAGGATGTGAAAGTATGCTTAAGTATGACGCTGAACACACACTGCTCCTGACGATGAGACTGGCTATATGTTAACAGGATGAATGATTGACATTATACAGTATATATACACAAGTGCTGTGTGAATGTGTTTGTGTAAGTAGATTTATTTAACAGGATTGTTTGGCCTTGTACCGTAATAACTGGAGTTCATTCTATTCACATATCTTTAATACATATGCAGTGCAGTACCACAACAGACAATGTAAACTGAAGCCAACTCCAATGCCATGCCATTCAAACATTGCAGAACACATAATTGAATGAACTGCTAAGGAGAAGAATAAAAGTGCAAGTGTTAGGATGTGTTAGGGTGATTGTAGCGCCACACCAGCACAGACCGGTAATTAGTGAGAACAGCAGGCAGGCAAACAAGCTTTGTTATCGTTGCCTCTGTCGCTCACTTATCTCAAAGCTAATTAGATTAGAGCTGACATGTTGGGTTATTTTACACTGAAAGTTTTCAGTGCTGCGGATTTGTACAGTATTAACAGTACACTGATTACCAGATACACAATTAAACCATATACACAATTACACCATATCAAATGACACTGTTTGAGTAATTGTTTACATCTGACTGCTGAGCAGGTCTCAGGTAGAAAGTTTTGGACCCGCAGTGCTGAGACGACAGAAAGTCATCAGATGGAATGAGATGTAATCAGCATTTGTTTATTATGATCAAGCATGACAATGATGCACAAGATGTTTCTTGGTTGACTGATTGGATGTCTCATGTGATGTTGTGCACAAAGAAAAACTAAATCATAATAATAATTTTGCAACGCTGTCAGCAACTTAAAACGCAACTAACATTATAATTAAATGTAGGTTCGGTCAGAGGATTGTTTTTTGTAACTGTCACAAAAATCATACCCACACAGTTATTCTGCAACACAAGATTTTTAACACAAGATATTGTTTTTTTTTTCCCACTGATTTTTCATTTTTTATTTAGTTGCATCAAAGTTTTAACTGAAGTCTATTGTTATTTTTGTGCATAAACCCAACCAAACTGGAGCAGATCATGTGCACAGCAAGTCTTGCAGACAAGGTGACAAACCAAAGCTTCCGTCTATCAATCTAAAGAGCAGCTGAAATCAATCTTCTAATTTAATTTGGTGGGCTCCCTGTAATTTACAGTTTCTAAGTTTAAAGGTGTCACTAACTCATTGCTGTGTCTCCGATGAGTGGACAGCTTTAACAAATCAATAAGCATGAATGGCTTTTAGCTGCATTCCTATATTAATCACATGGAGAGGCATGAGACTGGATATATTCACAGCAGGATCAGCTCAGCTCTGTTTAACGTGATAACCGGCAGAGAAATCAAAGGAAGACCAAAACAAACATCCATCATGCGTCGCATTATATGGGTGCCTCATTAAATAGGTACCTTTGACCACAGTCGCTGAAGGCAACAAAGGAGTCTTTGAACATCTAAGGTGAACACGGTGTAAAAACGTCCATTGAAGCAGCGTGACGTCACGTCCATCCTTTACATGAGTGAGACAGTGGGTACAAGGGAGGGAGCAGCTATCTCGCACGACTCGTGGGCTTTTTATCAAAACGCTCACGCTGCTGCGTGGGCACTGCTGCGATTATTGACTGAGCAGCTCATTGCTCAGACTTGTGAGGCGAATGATCAATAGAGCGTGGAGGGGCAGGGTTGGGGGGATCAGGGGTGAGGGGACATTCAGAGGGATGGGAGGATGGAGTGAGGGTGAGGAGAAGCAAAGACAACCCATGCACATATAAAACCTCCCTTTATCACATACGCGCAACATGCCATTGTAATGACCTGCGAGTATGTTGATTTCTTTAAACTGGCTTGTTCCTAGCTTGACTCCACTCCTGTTTTTTTTTTCTTAACTCCCCCTGAATAGTTGTTAAAGGTTGTAGACAGGAGGTCCGTGGTAGTGGGAGGAGAATGGCAGCACCCCGTCGAGCACGATATGGGGGGAAATAGAGCCTCTGGTCAAGCACGGAATCCGACACTGTACGCCGCTCAGACCACCAAAATAGAAGTCAGACAAGTATGAAAAATCCATGCCCTGTGGCTGCCTCTGGTATTCCGTGACACAAGGAGGAACCACACAGAGCTCAAAGGAGGGGGAACTGGTGGAAGTTATGCTGTCCTCGGGGAAGAGAGGCAGAGGAAGACTGAAAGAAAAAGGAGATGGGCGGGAAATGGAGAGAAAGAGCAGTATGCAAACGGCCAGTTGGGTTCGATGGGCAGTCATTCTCCTCATTAGTAATAGTAACTCCAGTGGTTAATTAATGTTCAATTATACCTTTGAGATCTTCTCACCTCCCCGGTGTAATAGAGTTTGTCAGTCATGTGGCGCCGCGGGGAGGAGGGAGGACGAGGACCGTGCACCTCGGATCCACATCTGGCCAGCTGTGGCTCCGGCGGTGAGAGGAGTACGACACTGATGATTTAAACCGAAGCCATAAAGACGCCTTGACTTATTTACGATGCCGCACTCCGGCGGCTGCATGCACAAAGAGTGTCCTGCAAACCATAATGTCGAGCGTTTAAGTTCCTCAACTCCTATTACCTGTCCATCAGCGGCCATATTTACTGTTGCCGTGTCCTTGAGCGCCACGCCGCACCTTTAAGGGGTTTTGGATGACAGCATAAGCTGTCCCTAATAATAAACGGCCCACTATGAATCTACCACAACAGTTTCATTGCAACAAAGACATCTGTCCAAATGAATTGATTTGGACCAAAGCCCACGCTCCTACACCATATGATCCAGTTGAATATTAAAGTCATAACCCCTTTTATAACAGTTCTTGGCAGCCCAGGCTTTTAGAGGCTTGATGGTAAGCGTCCCTGACAGACCTCCTACGCAGGCCTCAGCGGTGTCGGCCATGCTCCAGGAGCAGGCTGAGGAACGTCTCCCCAGGACCATCACCTTGTCAGGGAGAGAGAGCTCTCTCCCTCTTCCTGCCCCTGACTCTGCCTGTCTCCTCCTCCTCCTCCTCTCGTCATCCTTCCGTCTCTTCCTTCAGCCGAGTATGACAGTCACTTCAGTTGTCCTCTCCGCACCTCATCTCCCTGTCTGGGGAGCGACATGAAGCTACAGAGTGGAGCAGCACAACACGCGTCCCCGTCTCTCAGGAGGAAGTGGAGCAGGCAACAATGGAGATACATAGGTGTCTCAGTAATGTAACTCCTGTGTAGTAGGAGAGGCTGAGCAGATTAGGCAGGAGACGCACACGCGCGCGCACACACACACACATCACTGTGTGCCAAGCTGTCACTGTGTGCCAGTGACAGAGCGTAGCTGACAAGCCCACTGATTGTGGGAGTGAAGTGTAGGTGGTGACAGGTCCTTGTCAGAGAAACCCAGGTCAAACCTTGTGCTCCATGTCTCCAGCTGTGTGTGTGTGTGTGTGCGTGTGTGTGTGTGTGTGTGTGTGCTACAGGGTATAAATATATAAATAGAGTTACGACGGAGATCCGTTCCTGAGAATGTGCAACCAAATTTCGACGCAAGTCGGAACATACATTCATTGTGCCATTGTGCATACATTGTGCCACTAGATGTCGCTACAACACCACCCTACAATAAGAGTTTACTATGGTGAATTGCCTTTTGTCACCGTAGGGGTTTCGCGAGTGTAATGAGCATTTCCTTTAGATTTCTGATATCAACCGTGTAGACCCTGTGTTGTGAATAAACCGGTAATAAAGACGGTATTGCCACGATCCCGAACGCATATATATATATATATATATATAGTTACTTGAAAACTTAAACCTATTACTTCATTAAAAGAATAAGTATAAGCGTTGCTTTATTAATTGTTGTGCAGCAAAGCTAGTGTGGCATTACTCGACATTGTTATGAAGCATAATCACTCAGTAAGGCAATACGCCCCAGCACTGATGATGAAACAGTTCCTACCAGGTGACACAGAGGAGCAATGTCATGTGTCAGTTACTGAACAGGGAAATGAAGATGTCACTCGGCAGCAGGCAGATGATTTACAGGCGATTATGCAGAGGCCACATTATAAAACTGATAGAGTCAGTGTCACATGGACTGATGAGTGCAGGTAGATCCTTGGCCTACTGGCAACACACATACACATCCATGTCCATTTATCTTCATGTTCACCTTCTGATGACATTTACCAAGCCTCACAAGCAGAGACGCCACCAATGTGGTTTTGAGTCTCGTCTCAGTCTCAATGCGGCTCTGAGGCTGTGACATGAAGGTGTGAGGGAGTGTGGCCTAACATGTCTCTTTATGTCCTTGGATGTAAACATGGGTGTAGGTATGTGCGTGACGGAGGCAGGAAAGGAGAGAGGGCAGATGAAGGAAGTGATAGAGGAGTAAGGAGTGATACTCTCCTCCTCTTCTCCCATGTACAAACCCATAGAATCCATCCACACAGTAATAATGAGAAGTCTTCCCACAACAATGGGCTGGATCCCTTTATCTGACGGAGGAGAAGAGCGAGCAGACAGTCCCGCGCCCCTTCATGGGAATTCAATCACTCAACCCCATTCTGTTTTTATCAATGAATCTCCTTTAATGGCTCAGACTTAAATAGGGCAAACAACCACGTGGTGCACAGAGCCAGTGTGCGGCCACACATTTAGAGGATCCGCTCCAAAGCTGCTGGGGAAAAAAGAATAAAAGTATGTAAGATGTCATAAGCAGGATTAAACAGTGAGGGGGAGGGGAAATGAGATGTACAGGGGAATTACTTCATTCAGAAGGAACAGACTGCTGCACCCCTCCACTGTGCATGTCATTTCTCCAGCTCAAGAAGCGGCAAATAAACAGCCGTCCTGTTTGTGGCTCCAACACCTGTGTTGGTTCTGCACTGCCAGAACCACCACCACCACCAGCACCAGCAGCAGCAGCAGCAGCAGCAAATGGCTTGTGAATAGAAGTGGAAGTTCTCCGTTTGCCGCTGAAAAGAAGATTGTTCATGCAGGAGTCCTCCTCTGATATGCAGCGTTGGTGCCAAGCAGAGGAGCACTTCAGCACTCAGGCATTCATGGAATAAAAAGAGCATTAACGGGCGCAGTCCTCCCAGGGTACTTTTTTATGTTTTCATTGCAAAGGATGTAAGACATTTCAAGTCCCAAGTTATTTTGAACTAAATGTAAAAGATGCATTTTTCTATGACCGAAAAGGATGATGTTTATTCACAGTCCGCGCCCTGACACATTATGCTGTATCATTTTAAGGCAGCTACCCATATATATTTACGTGTGTGTGTGTGTGTGTGTGTGTGTGTGTGTGTATAAATATATACAGTATGGCAGTGTATACGTGTGTGTGTGTGTGTATAAATATATACAGTATGGCAGTGTATACGTGTGTGTGTGTGTGTGTGTGTGTGGGTGTGGGTGTGTGTATGTGTGTGTGTGTGTGTGTGTGTGTGTGTGTGTGGAGAGAGAGAGAGAGAGATGATGGGGGCATGGCAGGAAACTCTCAGTGACTCTCAAGTCAAAAGTGAGCTAAATATTTCCTTAGTTTCCAAGGTCTGTCATGTTTTGCTTATGTCCACTGAGAGGAATGTCGACTCATCATTTCAATCAGACTGACTCCTGACAGAAAGACATCTGCCATATGAATATGTTAGCTAAAGCCAGCACACACACACACACACACACACACACACAGCCAGCATAAAAGCTCCTAAATGGGGACCGATGGGTATGTGCACATATACAAACTCCAGCACACATACTGTCACGCTCACGCAGACAGAAGAAAATAAATGTCGCTTGGTCTTTCATGCTACTCGACTCCGAACTTTCTCAGATCAGCTGCTTAACATAAATTAGCATTTGCAAAATAAATGTAATGTTGCACACTGTGGTAAAGCAATGCTGATGAATGATTCATGAGGATATGCAAATGAGCTCCATCCAGTTGCCAGCAAAAGTTGCTGGTTTGTGATTCACATCCCTCAAACCTCTGCTTCATCTGTCTCTCCCTCACTCTCCCTCACTCTCCCCACTCCGGCCCACTCCCTAGCTTTTGTGCATGTGGGGGCGGTGTCCTTCACATCCGCCAAGTCCTTTACTTGACATGGAAAACTTGTACAAACCTAAAATGGTCAATGCAATGCAAATCAGCATCCAGCAGTCACTTGTAGGAGTGTACATCTTCCAGGACCCTCCACTCTCCCCACCCTGCTGCTGCCGCGTGCCCCTAAGGCCACAGGGCTTTCAGGAGAATAATGTGTGGAGACAGACAGCAATTACTGTACCTACATTGTTAGTTTGTTTTGTTTCGGGGTTTTTTCAGTAAGGCTTGTGCCAGGCTGCATGGCAATTTGGAGGACGGCAGAAAACAATTTGAGCCTGGTGTCGAGGACGGGGTGAACAGGCTCGTTTATAGAAGTCATTTCGATTTCTCATTTCAATACAGAGAAAAACGATAATTGATTTTCTGTCACTACTTAGTCTTTGCACCTTGGACTCTTACATTTTGACTTTTGCATCTAGTTTTCAGTTGATTCTGGTTTTGTAACGCTGTAATGCGGTTTACCACGCAGTTTAATTATTTCTAGATGGCTCCAGTAATTTTTAATTATCACTTGGTTTCCATTTACAGTTTATATTTGGATTTTTTCCTTTTTTTCCATGCATTACTTATACTCTTCGTTTTTTTATACCCGGTCTTACAAACTCCCATATCAGAGGAATTAGTATTGAACAGCTCCTGGAAACAATGCTTCCTAAGAAGACAGCGTTTCCATCCCAACGCAAAGCAGATGAATGTGACTGTGCTGGCAGGCTGGATATGCAGTTCCTTCCAAAAGTCATGGAGTGGTTTTATTCTATAATTAGACACTCAGCCCCTAAAGTGGGACACATCTTGAAAAGTTATTACAGGCACAAAATGGGGACAGATTATGGATTTTATTACAAAATCCTATCTGCATACAAGTGATGGAACACATTTACCGGGGGTCCTCGAGTTACGACGGAGATCCGTTCCTGAGAATATGTCGTAACCGAATTTCGACGCAAGTCGGAACATACATTCATATGTAAGGTAGATACTAAGTTGTGCCACTAGATGTCGCTATAACACCACGCTAAAATAAGAGTTTACTGTGGTGAATAGCCTTTTGTCCCTCTTGTCCCTCTTGACACACCGTAGGGGTTGATATCGTGAGTGTAATGAGCATTTCCTTTAGATTTCTGATATCAACCTTGTAGACCCTGTGTTGTGAATAAACCTACGGTATCGCCACGATCCCGAACCCATCTGTGTCCGTGTGCATCTCCTTACTGGCTGCCGCTGCACCCCCCATCAGCCGTCCATTTCACATAAGTAAACACGACGCAGAATAGCCTAGCTGTGGAGGTGTTGGAGAGCCGGCACCAACTAGTTCCCGTGCGAAGTCTGTACGTATTTATGGGGCAAAACGCTTAAACCAAAACAAGGAAGTTCATGAGAGATGTGCCGTAACCACGAAAATCTTGAGACCGTCATAACACGAGGACCCCCTGTATATTTTGGTGAAAGATGAACTTCGGTTTAACATTTTTGTCAGGCGATGCTTGGTCTGCCAGGCCACAGTTCAGTGGGCTAAAAAACCTTCTGCCACCACATTCCAGTTAATGCTGTTCTGAAGATAACATGCTGTTATCTCAAAGAAAAAAATAGGTAATGCCTCTTACCCTGGATTCTCAGAGTCCCCCATTGTGAATTCTATTGTTAGAGTGTAAGTCAGGGCTGTAGCAGCGTTCGCTTGCCCCCTGCTCCAAATGCTCCAGCAGGAAACCCTTACTGATGCACATCTGCGATATGGGAGTGAAAAAAGGAGTCGTCTCACATCTAGTGGGAGACTTAACGTTAAAAATGTGTTTTTGTGTAATTTCACAGAAAATTGGTAACTGATGGTTGAGTGAAATTAGAGTATTTTGACAAGATGTTTTTTCTGGCTGTTACCATAGTTAGAATAAAAAATTATCTTAACCTTGGCTTTTGAGTTATTTGGAAAAATATGGGGGGGGGGGGGGGGGGGGGGGGGGGGTCCAGTTAACCCTTTCCTTCCCTTACGTTTTGCACTCTTTTCCTCACTAGCACCCACTTTCCCTCCTCCACCAAGATTAGCATAATAATGGAATGGTATGATATAGTGTGGTTCCAGGAGTCAATGGGCTTTTTCTAATGTGCACACTTTGAATCAATCAGTGTGCTCAGTGCTCCCTGAAAAATCCTCTCGCACATGTGCCTGCACCTCAGTGCACTGGTGCACGGTTCACACTTACCGGACATAGACATTACGCCTCCACACACAAGTGTGGGTGCGCGCGCGTGTGTGTGCGCGCACATATAGCATACAATACACACACTAACAAATGCTGCCTGATATGATTAAGAGATCTATCTCCATCACGGTTCATTAAGAAGACGCACACTTGGCGTACAAGAGGCGGTGCTCTCGGGAGGATGTGGACAAAGACCTGTGCAAAGCTGGAATGTGATCAATTGTTTCTTCAGACAATGCGTCACGTCGCCTTTATCCCTCCTGATTGAGCCGCTCTCTGCACACCAGGTGAGATTACTGACAGTTAATTGCGGCACTGAAACGACGACTCGAGTCGCTTCTACTCATCTGTCATTTAAATGATCTTCTCTCTCCTCGTCGCTATTCTTTGATCTCTGCAGTCACCTGGTTCTCACTGCTCTCTCTTCATCCAGCACCAGGCCAAAGCGCTGAAGAGACTGTGCTTCAATAGGATTTCCATGGCAACCGATTTTCAATCATACCTCTGCAATCATGTTACTCTGGCAGTTTGTCCAGGGAGAGCTGAATATGATCTGGTTCCGACTTTGATCATGATCCCACTGATCTTTCAATCAACATGGAATAATATAGCACAGACTCGCACCAGATTTCGATTACTATTCAGACCCGGCTTTGTAGATATTTGGTGCGTGAGCTTCAGGAATGTGTAAACGTCAGACCGGTGTTTCACGGCTGTTTTTCCGCCTGTTGTTTTTGTAGGTTTTTATGGCATGAAATCACACAGCACTTACTGTATGTGTGTTCACTAAAGCAGAACAGCTGTTTTCCAACCAACCTCCCGTATCCGAGTGTCGGAGCGGTTCATTCCTCAGGGCACACGGCCCTTCATTTTCACAGAGCCCGGGGCCTCTCGATGGGCACATGAGCATGAACTTTCCCACAACTGAGACTACTGACATTTACTGCATTCCCCCACACACACCCCAGAGATCTCTGTGCAATTTATTTCCACTGTCAAGATTTCATCATTCCTTATTTTCTTAGATTAAGGGACATAACGGCCGATATTATTGCAGTTATTACATTTGCTGGGTCCTGGGAGACTCCCTCCCGTCTTCAGTGCAGATAATGGTATCGTTAGAGAAGTACATCGACATCTACACTGTGGGCATACCGGCTGCAGGCAGCTGATTCCTTATTGTGTTATTCCAAGTTCCACTGATTTCCTTGTACAGCAGGCCAATGTGTATGTGCATATTAGTGTGCAAACACGCTGTGGAACACGCTATGCAGCATTCATATTTATATTAGCATTACATTTGTTGCAATTTCATGCCTGTTCATTGATTTTCACCATATAACATCACAAATAATAACAATCATAATAATAATACCACTGGGACCTCACACCACCGCTGTCTCCCGATGTGATGGAAGTGCAACCAGCACGGCAGCACATCAAAGAATGTGTGATGTCCCCCTGACCGACGCACACATCGTTAACAAGACGTACGAGATCTTTCCTAATGAGACACAGAGGCGCCGTGTTTTTTTACATGGCTAATTAGTCGCTCTGCTCCTCAAACAATTAGTCAGATATCTGTCTAATAGTCTGTGGTTTTCTGTGACATTTACAGATATCCTCCCTCTGTTCATCGACGCTCCCACACAAACAGCTACCAGTTCCACAATTTGCTAAATGTGAAATTGATTTTGACTCGGCGAGTCGATCAGTCATTTAGCCGGGGTTTTTCAGCATTGCACTGACTTATCTTTGCTATATATTATAAGTGTGGAGGCTTCATTTATTTGCCATTTAATCACCAGCAAGGCCCCGAAAACTTGAAGTGTCAGTGTGCATCATGTTAAGTGCTTGTCAGATGTTTATGCAGCGTCGTGAATCTCTGAAGCCAGACATCACGCAAGTTAACCCACAGTTAACCCAGCGTGAGAAGCTGGGTAGGTGAAGATGAGCAAGAAAACATTGGATGGACCATTTGTCATTTTTCACACATTGTTTGAGTTAGGTTTTGTGCTGACTGCACCATCATTAATGCCTGCAGTGGAGGCCCTCACCAAAACATGTTCTCTTCCCCGAATTAACACTACAGGTATAATTCTTCCTCCTCATGATGGCAGACTGTAAACTGCAGTTTTGAGAATGGCTGTTTGTAAAGACTATAAAAACCATCTTTCCTGGTCAGATAACATGACTTAACTATATTGTTTCAAGCAAATGGACTCTATTTAAGATTATTATTATTATTATTATTATTATTATTATACTAATCTATCATGTTCCTAACCATAAGGGATCCAATGTGTTTAGGTGTATAGCATGTACCAGAGTGGGAAATTTTATATTTCATATTTATGCAGTTTTTTTTCTGCTCGGACTGTGACACACAACCCCAGACATTAACTCTGTCTTTATCGCATCTTGTTTTTCTTTTCTTTCTTTCTTCTGTCTCTTTGTTCCGCTCCCTCTTGCCTCCCTCCATCTCTCCTCTACCTCTCTGCAGCCGAGCCGCTGGATGGAGAAGAGTACCTGGACATTATAGGTATCATGCGAAACCAGGCGGGCCGTTACGAATGCAAGGCCACCAATGAAGTCGCCACGCCGGACGTCAAATATGTCAACGTGGTGGTCAACTGTAAGTGATGACCAACCGCAGTGCATGCTGTGTTCTGAAATGACTCGGTAGACTCAGCGTGCTTCACGTCAGGCATGTCACAAGATGATAAAGGCACAATAAAGACAAACCTGGAGGTAAAGGGTAGGATATGGTGTGCGATGGGCAGGAAAGGCTGAATGTTGAATGTTTTCAAGCACCCTTCACTCTATCTCAAGATGAATCCAGGCAGAGATCTTCAGGTTTGATTGCAGCTGTCACTTTGATGTTAATTTCACACAAACCTTCCAAACAAGATCCACTAATTACACCTCGTCAAGGTCCATGTTCTGATGTCGTGAGCGTAGAAGATATGTAGGTGAGGGCTGATGAACAGCACTCCAGACATCACAAACCATCTTGCCCCCGGAGGAGTCGCACAATTCTCTTTGATTTGAATGAATTACATTTGGCGTCTTGCCCGAACCTTACGTAGGCAAAGTAAGTTAGAGCCTGTCTGAAAAGATAAACAAGTCCATATTAAATCATTGTTAGGGTTTGATCCATAGGACATACTTCTGCTCGCCATAATGTTTCACTAAAACGTTGGCAGAAGTGATTAAGTCTGTGTGATGAATGTTAGAAACTTGATGAATTTGAACTTTAAGCCCAGAATCTAGTTAGCATTGATTTGCGGGACGGGGCTGGCGTGTAAATAAAGTGAGCAGTTTGCCCTGTAAAATGTAGCTGCAAGAAGAAAAACACTCAGCCTCTCGTGCTTATTCAAGACATTTGCTGGTTTGATATTTGTTTTTGCTTTTATCAGCGAGATGAAATCCAGAGCATTTGTCACTGCATGAAAAGACTCCCCCTCTGTCAACAGCTCATATGAATGATCCTGTTCAGACTTACTCCACATAAAACCAGTCACTTTGTTTTAGGGGAAAGGAAATCTACTTGTCATGATATGGAAATTGCCAAATGAGATGTGCCGGTTTTCTAATCAGCATTTATGTTCATGTTATGTTATGTTTACGTTCCTCTGCAGATCCTCCGACAATAAAGAAAACCCAGAGCTCGGAGACGCAGGTCGGCCGCATGGGGACGCTGCAGTGTGAGGCCACCGCCGTGCCCGCACCTGAGTTTGAATGGTACCGAGATGAGAAAAGGTAAATCTGTACATAACAATCTTACAAACAGACACTTGTATAGGGTCCCACAATTCATACATGGCATTTGCCTCAAATCAATTTCCTGATGAGCTCCGTATTAAATTCAGAAACAGCTGACAGACACTTGTTACATATGAAATGGGATGAAAATCACACAAGCTGCTTTACAAACACAGTCTGTGTATTGTTTTATGTATAAGCGAGTGACCTCAAATACATGAGCTGTTTACAACCAGTCGGACATGCTATTAAACAGAGAACAAACCACTCGCCTCCAGTTTTCTACGCAGCCAAATCACTGTGGGACTGATCCATGAAGGGTGGCAGCCTCGCGCTCGGCTCTGAGGCCGCTTTGTTCTCCTGATGATCTTCTCCCTCTGATTTGTCAACGTCCCGGGAAACATCGCCGCCTTTGAGCAGAGCCTCCGCAGCACCATGAAAGGCTCATTGTGCACACATTAAACAGTCTGGGAAAGTTTCGGCCGTACCAGCTTCACTACACAACAGTTTTTTTATTAACAGAGTTACTTTCCTTGTCATTTATTTTGGTGGATTGCGTGTTGCAACACAATTGGATCTGACAGATAATTATTTATAAAGTGCTGCTGGTCATGTGCATGGGATGATAGAGTACAGGCAAAAAAAAAAAAAAAAAAAAACTTTCTTGACCTGACCTGAATTGCTTTCAGGCAGGAAGCGAGCTTGATTTGTGTCGCTGCCGTTGCAAACGCGATTTACAGTGTATAAACTCGGCTCTTACCTTGACAGCTATAAGGAGGCTTTTACCATTTCCTGTTACGAGCTGGATTGAGACGTCGTTAAAGAACAGCATTACTTCCTTAACTAAAAGCCATAATTAATATTGTTCCCTCGGATTAAGCCCCCAAACAGCAGGACTAAACCCAGGATCTGTCTGTGCTGCTTAAATGAATAGTCCCTTTTTCTAAATGACTGGGTCAGAATCTTTCCACATGCCTTCTCTTGAGATCACTGCTCAGCTCCCATCACTTTATTCTCTGTGCCAGACAATCTCTGTCTCATTTTAACAAGTGCTCATAATGGATCCCTTTGTTGGCCCTGTCAAATCTGCCCTCACAGTGGTCCCATTGTCGCGTCCCACTGTTCATTTGATGACATCATCTGTGTAGATTGATTGTGACTAATCACCCACTTCATCACTCGCTACGCTGATATTCTATTGTTAATTGCACATTACCGTGTAGGATGGCAGCGGACTCTGCGATATTCGTTTGAACAGAGAACGAGTTGAACTGAGCTGACATTCCTCTGCCTGCAATTTAGATCCTCGAGTCGCTGAAAATCTCTGTAATCCTTATTCTTATTCCACCGAAATGGAAATCAGACTTCCTGCACTGTACTGTCTCCTGCAAAAAAGGCTAAATGTATGGCCCCATTTAATTGGAAAGCTATCAGTGTTAGTGTCATGCAAAACGCTCTAAAAGGAATGGACGTGGAATGACATCCAAGGGCAACCCAGTCCCTCCGTTTCAACACGCGGCGCCTAATAACCTCAGAGATTCTCCGCTCTGCAGCGAACGCACCACCTGAGTCACTCTGGGACTCGAGGGGCTTGAGAATGGGAAAAAAAAAAAAGCTAATGATAAGAAAATTGCGCGGGAGTCCTGATCTGTGATTCCACCTGAACGCAAACTACAGCAGGAAAAGTTCCATGAAGATTGGCAGAATAATACTGGAGGCGAGTCACAAGTGTTATCGCAGATACGGTCTGGAAAGCAATAGGCCTATCACATCAGTGCTTGAACAGAAAGATTTATGGTTGTTGAAATATTTTTTGCATTATCTGTTTCCAACCTCCATCTATCTCAGTTGTTTGTCCCCTGGAGGATTTTGGCTGTGTGCCGATCTGTGGCCCCCCTCCCCCTCTCTGCCGGTGCCAGTGCACTTTCTCCTTGGATGACGATGATGATAATGCACCATGATAATATTATTTATCCTTGCCGGGGTGGTTAATTTTATAGATGCCCCTCCTTAGAAATCTCAAGCCTGTTGGGTTTTATTTACCTGATTCGTGTTGTGGTCTTGCTCCTGCACTTGTTTCTCTTTAAGTCAGTTTAACCTCATCAGCTCACAGATCAGAGGACCAACCCCAAATCTCCACGTTAAAGCACAAAGAAAAGACGTCTCAGTTGCTTTCAAGCTTTCCGGTCCAACAACAAGTGCTTGATTTACCACACAGTAATTAGTGAAACAATAGCTTCTTTATTTCAGGCAGAGACCATAGATCAGTGCAGTCGTCTCATCTCTGGATGGCAAATATTGATTTTGCTGGCTGGAATAATAACTGAAACTGGTTATTTCTGAAAACTTAACTTAACTGTAAGCTTACAGTATAAAATGTTAATAAAACCTGGACTCAGATGAACATCAGCAGACCCCATTTGGCTGCTTAAGGTTTAACAGTGTGGCCCCTGGGCCAAAGCTCTGGGGATGTTCAGATCTTTATCAGCCAGTCTTGAGCAGAATCCCCATTGTCACTGGCTGAATCAGTAGCATTTAACAGTGGAGCTCCGCTAAAGAGGTGATGAGAGCTTTGAAGCAAACAGGGATTCACGTATGCTGGAGTTTCTATTAACAGACAGTGAGAGCTGTGATAACAGTGTTAGGATTTCACTGAACTCAGCTACCAACAGACTGAACATGCAGCACCGCCGAAGTCAGGACAGACTCACTGCAGGCTGCTCAATACATAGATTACACTACATGTACTGTAATGTACTGCATATTGTAAAGATGTAAACCTATATACATTAGTGACTTATAATAAGTAAGTTTCTTTAACCCTAAAGTACAAACCTTAAAGAGATTTTTTTATTTTGTATTTCACCTTTATTCTTTATTTCCTGCACTGCATTCTGTCCCTGATTTAATTAGTGACAAACTTAAGAAGCAGGATTATATTGGTAAAGCAGAGTAAGTAAACAGTGAAGTAAAGAAGCTGTTTGTGAGTTAATTGTTTTCCTTAATCTCTGCTCATGCTTCCTATTTTTTGTTTTCGATTTCTTTGATGGAGGAAAGTTACTGTGTAAACACAGGGCACAGTATGTTACCTTCACATCCCGGTTCTTCTTGGCAACGTTTGAATTCCCATCTCCGCTTGATGGTTTTTGTTACTGACAAACAGACATGGAGGGGCACGCTCCACTTACCTAAAGCCATCTTGAATATGTATCACCCTCCCGTATTGAAGATGTAAGCAGCGTGTGGTGTACATGAACATGTCTGCTGAGCTTGCGTTCCTCTCTCCTCCTCCTCCTCCTCCGAGCACTGATGCTTAACTCAGCTGACCTTATTCATTTCCATCTTCTGCCAGTCCTAATATTCTCAGCTGATCGAATTTAACTCCGAAACTTAAATGAACCATAACTTCACAGCATCTGACTTCACGAGGATCTGGGAGAGTCCGCAGCACTTTGAGACCCAATTACCCTCAGCACACTGATCAGCAGCTGGCTGATAATAGTTTATGACTGATCCCTGTTTATGACTGATCCCTGTTTATGACTGAGCCCGGTAACCTGGCGGATGTCTTTTGTATCGCCTCTCCTCCATCACTGTCACAGAATCATCGGTTGATGATTCTGTGACGTCGACTCCATCTGTAGACACAAACACTGCCGTCTATTCACAGCAGCTCATTTTTTAAGTTGGGCCATCTCCCCTCTGCAGAGATCCTCCTCTGATGAAGTGAGTCGCTCCGTCCATGTTTATTACAGGAGAGGATCTCAGAATGAGCTGCCAGACAGCGCGCCAGACATTTATGTCTGTTGTTTTGCCAGCTGATACATGGCTGTCACAGCCACCGGACCATTTTCAATCATCCCCGGGTTACGAGTCTCAGCAGGACCCTCCTCTTGATTTAATTTATCATCAGCCTTGAATCATAACAGCTATGTCACTTTCTCTGGCAGTGATAACCTACTTTAGATGCTCGCAAACGCCACAGAATCAAATCTGCTGCGGCCTTTCATCTCTGCCGGCCTGCTGCCCGGGCAACGCACGCACACTGCGAGCCCTCTGCCAAACTGAGGGGTCAACTCATTTCAAACTATGGTTTAACGTAGCAGAGGTGACTATGCATCCAGAAACGCTCACTGATGATGGCAGGTAGAGCACTGCTGCCCTCTGTCTGGGAGAAAGGACACTGCACATGAAAAACGAATGTCTTCCGGATGAAGACATATTTAATAAAAGCGAATTTTTTTTTTTAACTTTGCAGTTCTCTGCTGTGTGCAAATACAGCCAACCAGAAACCATCACACTTCTTTAAGGTCATTGGTTTCCATTGCCACTGTATTATAATCAAACCCTATGATCAATGGTAAATACATGTTTGCCTTCAGCTCTCTGCAGCGCTGTGTATCACAGAATAAATCTGCTGTTGGCCTCATCAGTGGAGCAAGGTTTAGTTTTAGATGGAGTGGGGGGCACTGCTGTTACACATGCTCTCCATTAGGACACACACACACACACACATATACACGCGGCTGCTGTGTGTGCCAAGGTGTCCCTATGGGAAGCACTTCAGCACTTTATCAAGTTCCCCAGTCCCCCGGCGAGGCAAATTATGCTGTGCCATGCTGTGCATTTTCCTTTTATGTTAATACTTCCTCTCGTCCAAGCGTGTGTCAGCGTAAACTTCTCAATCCCCTGCTCTCACTCTAGTTACTGCATTACTCTGACTTAAGCAGGATTAAGTTGAGGAGCCTTAAATGAACTTCAGGTCATCCATGATACAAAAGGGCTCAATCAGCCCGTAAAAAGCACAATCCATTATGTTAGGTAAAGAGTTTTATTTGGCAGTGACGATGTAAGGGACACCGGCGGGGTAGGTCCCGAGTCAGCAAATTGTACTAATGAATTTGCTGTGAAAGAGATCCAAGGTTGACATAATTGATTGTCAGAAGTTTGGTGGCCATTAAGAGTAGGACTTCAGCAGCATACTGATCTTTTATCCCAAGAACAGTGATCCTGTTTGTTCGCTGGAACCAAACAAAGGACAAGAAAGGAATAAAACAATGACATTTGAAAAGCCTTGTGGACACTGTACATTAAATATCCATGCAGAAATAGTTTATTTATTGTTTTCAAGCTACTCTGATGGTGAAATTGCACTTTTTTTTGGGGAAACTACATCAAACTGCAAAGGTCAAGGTTTGCTCTCTGGTAAATGCGGCTTTGTGTTAAACTGCTGAAATGAAAAAAAGGATTGTTCCGAAATGAGAAAGGCCTATGTCCCTTCTTACCGGTCATAACTCCCACACTCCCTGGAGAGACAGTGACCTCAGCTAGCCTGCAGCACAAAATACAACTCTATATGGAACAAGTTTAGTGTTATTAACTAACTAAAACCCTTCATCCACAGTGGGAATGTTTTATTTGCTGTTACAGTGCAGCAAAGGTCTGACATTTCTTTGTTAGAATATAGATCTGGCTGCCCTCAAATGTCCACTTCATGGCCTTCAGTGGGTAGTGGAATCTATTATATTAAAGCTGCATTGAGTTAATTGTAATTTATTCAGGACCAAATATAACGGCGCTGACGATGACATTTTATTAAGAGACACAATCCATTTCATGTGACAGTGTAGTCATGAGGCAGCACACAAAAGAGCTGAATCCTGTCAACCACGCTGTGAAACAGGCTGTAGAGAGCTGCTCATGTTCAAAACAGAATTCAAATGTTTGTTTGTTTTTTTTATCAACAACACTCAAATGTGTATTATTCAGATATACAGATATTTTCGTGTAATTAAGCTGTGGTGAAAATCTTCCCTTTCTCTATTATCTGAGGAGAAACTGCAGATTTTATTATTATATCTCGAATACCACTGACTCCCCTCTGGCATCAACTCCTCATATTCTCATTACTTTATAATTCGGTTATAAATTGCTTCACTTTTGTCTGTCTCGCCTCTCCTCTGTTCTGCAGGCTGTCCAATGCCCAGGGCATCAATATCCAAATTCTTGGCACCACCACTATTCTAATGATTGCCAATGTTACCGAAGAGGATTATGGGAACTATACCTGTGTGGCCTCAAACCGACTGGGCGTCCAGAATGCCAGCCTTTTCCTCTATAGTGAGTACAGCTGCTATTTTTTAATTTCTGTAGCTCACAGGTCGAATCCAAAATGAATGTGAATTGATTTACTAAAAATAAACCGCTACACATATTATTTTGTGACACCTCTAAGGAGCCACAATATACAAAATGTAGTGCTAGTTTGAGCCAGAACACAGCTTGCACATTGTACACAATACAGATCAATGGTTTGTAGTAGCTACATTCGGATTAATCACCACATAGAAGCTGTGAAAGATTTTTATTTTAACCTGTGATATTGTGAACTGGTATTTTTGGCCACTGACGCCAGAGAGATGTTGTGAAACAGCATTGACACCCAACAGCTTTTAGAAAACCGTATCTGTAGGACATAAAAATAAAATTGCAAAGACACATTCAAATTGCCTGACAGCATTGTATGTTTATGTATGCTTTTGTTTTATGCAACAAACGTCATGTCATTGTTACAGTATGTTTGAGCAGTTTTTTTTTTCATTTGCTCATATGCATTTGTTTACATTACTTGCATATTTGCTAATGGATGTGTGTGCACTGGAGCATCAACTGGCCTCAAGCTTCCATTGCAGAGAGGCAATTGCACAACTGGCCCACCAGATGTCTCTAAACACTGCCTGCCCCCTGTTGACACTCAAAACCTTGTTCAGGCTCCAGCGCTTTCTTTAAAGCTGCAGTATGTAACTTTTGTTAAAGTAATTTTTTGGCATATTAACCGTCCCTATGCAACGGACCAGCCTGCTCAATGCGGGACGGAGTCTGCTCTTTTCTCAATCTTTCATACTGCAGCTTTAATGTTCAATCATATGTGGCCATTGTCAGATTGATTTGCTCGTAGCTTTATTCATTCACTCATGTTTTCAAATGCAATATTCCTTTTCTCAGAGTAGCTTAGGAACTTTTCTGACCTCGACTCGATGTAGCACTCCAGCCAGGCCAGGCAATCGCTTTCAATCTATAGGGCTGTGGTGGGTGTTTGACTAACATGACGTGATGATCCCTGCTTTCTTCAGACGGTGGAGTGCATGGGCCAGCTGTCGAGTTTTTCAAAAAATAAATTTAATATTCCACCAGTATAGAGCATATTCACATACTTTCACAATAGTGCACAGAGGAAAGAAATAGGACATAGATGCTGCCCAATTGGTCGGATCTCTGTCGGGGGGGAGGTCGGCAACGTCTTACCCTCATGAAGTCATACAGACTTTTATCAAGATGCTCGAACTCCAGACAAACAAATCCTTCCGTCATTGAAAACCTGGTACCCAATAAGGTTGCACTTGTCAGGGTCCAGGGATTTCAGTTTGCAGAGAGCAAACAACAGGAGAGACAGGACAGGACAAATTAATATCAGCTCTATGTTTTAGCATGTTTAGCTGCAGGTGCTACGTGCTGTTGTAAACAAGGAAACTGAGGAGGACTGTTCACCATCAGTATCTCACAGTCTATAAATATAAGATATTTGGATCCTATGAATCTGGTGTTATCAACAATGGCATCAGAATCATCCACAGTCACAACTGATCAACAGCTGAACCATGCACATTAGAAGAAGACATTAATCTGGCAATGGCCAAATATTAATGAGCATTAGTTGACAGAGAGTGAACCTGATACTTCACACGGGTAAAGCGAATGACAGGATATGGTCGTTTTAAAACCACATCCAGTGGAAATTAAAGCTGATGACAGCCCTTTAACGAGAAAATGTTAAATACAGAAACTTGTGAACTTCAGTAAAGTTCTGAAAGGTTTTCGATGAGGTGTCTATTTCCTGTATTATTGACTTTGTGTATCTAAAGTTCCTGAAAAGGTTATTTTCTCTCCTCCTCTCTCCCCCTGCAGGACCTGGGACAGGGCGAGATATCAATGGCGCTGCCTGTGTATCTCAATCACTGTGGCTCCTCCTGGCCTCCTTTGCCTGCCTTCTCTTCAAGTGTTAATACCACTGCCCTCCTCTGTCTCCTCCTGTCCCTCACCTGACCTTCCTTCCTTCACTCCTCCACCTCCTCTCCTCCAGCTCACCGCCATCCTTATTGCTACCTTACTACCGCCCTTTCCAGACTGTTTGCATCATGATATGAAAACCGTACTTGCTCTCAAGCACTGCTTACAGGTATTACAAAAAAGCGATGGGTCATGAGTCAAATGTTTTAAGAACAGCAACAAAAACAGTGAAATGAAGGACACGACATGCAAACAGTGCTCTTTAAAAAAAAATGCATTGCTCTTTTTAATCCGTATGCACTTCTTTGTTTTCTGCTTCATCTTGTTTTGGGGGTCTGGACGGGGTTTGGGGATTTGTTGGGGGTTTTTTTTGTCTTCACGGGAATGAAAACTGAGGCGCTCCTCTCAGATGGACGCCCATCAATCGTTTGTCTCTAGAGGTACTGAAGACATAAGTTAGATTTTTTTCCCACTCCCTTTATGTTATCTTAAATTGTAGATTTAACCATATGTTTAACCAGTGCATTAAAGTGCAACATGCAAAGTATCTGCCAAATATACATAAACTGTAGATTTGAAACTAACACACACAGTAAACAATAGGGAGAATACAGCTGTTTCTGTACTAAGATGAAAGTTTGGTATTAAAGTGTTTCCAACCGTGATGCCATGTCTGTGAAGTGGAGCAGAGTATCTCCCCAATCAGTGACATTGTTTTTAGACGCCGCAGTCACATGGTTGTTGCCATTCAGCCCAGAAATTGAGGATGCAGTGAATAGAATCGACTTGATCCCACTGAGGTTTAATCACATGGAGTCAAACCCGAAGAAATTAGTTCCTCTGCTGGTGGATTTCTACATCCTCATGCAGCAGCTTTGCGACCACTCGCCTTTATTCCAAAAGAATCTCTCCTTTGTTTTTGCAGATGGACTGTCACTTCAAATAAATAGAATCACAGTAGGTTATAATGACACATAATGTACATAGTAAATTTTGTATTTCTCTGTGATAAGGCAACTCGTCCTGCCACTGTAACAACAGGAAACAGGAGACTGTTGCGGTGTATGTTTGCGTGTTTGACGACCAACCAACCGTTCTGTGCAGCTTGTCCCTGCCCCGTGGCCGGCAGCACCATGTCCAGCTACATACTGTACCACGTGCAGTGTTCACATTTAGCTCATGAGTTTTAGGATCATTCTTCTATACTGCTGGAATTTGGATTTTAAAAAAAAAAAAAAACGACACCAATGAATGACTCACTTTTTAGTTTTTCTCTTTCAAAGAAGTGCGTGTGTTTTAATATGAAATGATACAGAACAATTCATAATATATTGACACGGAGGTTATTTTTCTTCTGTCTTTACCTCATTCGGTTTAGTTGCGTGTGTGTGCGTGTGCGTGTGTATACTTGAATCCAGTGTCCTGCAGCTTCTGAATAGGGTAGCAATTTGTTAAGGATGAATCACTTGTAAATCTATTGAACTGGTGACCCTGTTCTCTCATTAAACAATGATGTTTAAAAAAAAAAAGGTCAAAGATAAAAAGATAGTCGTGTTACTCTTGTAGTCATCCTTAAGAGGATACCAGAGCTGACTTACAAAATATTATCGGGAATGGAATATACTGTATAGCCTGCAATGCTTGTGTAACAGGATTTAATATGAATGCAGAAAAGAAAGCTATTTTCCTTCGATGGCCTTCAAAGCCACCACACCGATAGTCTTCTTTAACAGAAGAATACAATTAATTACATCTCCAGTCGCAAATGTTCCCTCACTGGTTTGCCGATACTTAGACTTACCATTGAATTTATTTGTCTATGAGCAAGATAAAAGACTGCTGGGTTGCTATCTTGTGAAATTCTTTAGAAGAGCTGTCTAAGGAAGCAGCTCCTTCAGAAAACAGCTCCGCCATTGCTGTTGTGATGAGAACTGCTGAAACTGTGCACTATTAGCTGCCTTCTTTTTGCTTTCCATTGATTTTGACATACTGTAAGGTGACTAATAGCATATGGACTCCAGTGCCCGGCTCAGCTCCACGACTGGATGTGTGTTTAAGCCTCCGCTCTTCAGGCTACCAAGTCGAGATAGTACTAGTACTGTAAAACACACATGTAATTAATGTCATCCTTTTCATCGTACATTAAAAGACTTGTTCCCAGTGTTCTCATTGTAAATGCTTCAGAGGCTATGTGACTTTGTGGTGTTGGTAATGCCAGTTGAAACAACATGTCTATCGTCTTTTTCGATCACAATGAAAATAGGAAGCTATTTGTCTTTGTACTTTCATCATCTCACTCATGCTTCGACTGATTGATTTGTTTTTTTTTATTTTATTTTTTTTACAACCGATCTAGTAACTCTGGTGTATCTACGTTTCTGTGGATTAACTTGACTCCTGATGTTTTTGTACTACACTGCAGGCTTTCTTACTGCTTTTCAGCCACTGGCTAACCCATACTTGATGAAGATGAGAATGACAGTGTATCAGATATCTTGCTGTGATAAGAAGTGGAGCGCAGTTCATCCGTTTTCATAAGAGGAGTCTGTGCCTCTTGTCTATTTCAGTAAGTCTGTCTCAATTCGTGTCCCATACAAAATAATAGATATAGAATAGAATAGAATAGAAAACACCTCAGGGCAGAGCGAGGCTGGCCTTGGGCAGACTCTTAGAAAATCTAAAATGTGCTTTGCACCGAAGGAGACCCTGACAGACTACAACAGCAGGGTCACATAACATCGGAATGTGCTCAGCACTTATATGAACCTGCATCAAGGTCAAACAGCATTGGGAGAGATTTTAAGATGACAGTGAGTCTTGGTCATTCATTGTTTAAACCCTCTACCATTTAGGTGATTTTGGGCAAACCTCATCAGTGTGTGTGTGTGTCCATGCAGGTTGAAACCAGCCACTTAGCAGTGACTAATATAGAGAAACCACTTATATACAAAAGCCATGGACATTAAGCAGAAATGAACAAGATAATAAATAACACATCATCAACCCCTGTAGACAGACCTGGATATCAACGGAAGACGATAGAATGCTTTTTAGATCACTATTGACCATTGCCTCAAAACATCATCCCTTCTCTCTATGAAACTGGCTTATGTGTGTGTGTGCGTGTGTGCGGTTCACCTACCTGAAACATGTTACATACATGGCATGAGATACACACTGAAACACATACAGCTAACTTTTTACTTTCCTTCTCTTTTAAGTTTTTAGTTTTTTTTTTTCGTTTCACCATTGTGTGTATATACAGTATGATGTTTCTACAGTAGAATGTTGTAAAGTCAGCAGATCCATAAGATTGTGTTTATACAGCTCAACAATTAAAAATTTAAACTGCAAATGTAACTATCATGTTTGTACTTCCCTTTGTCATGGGAAATTAAGATTCAATCACAAATTATGACACAGCTATGTCCTGTTTCTTCTTTTTTTTCTAATTTTACTTTATTATGACATAAGGTAATTGCAGTCAGTTTCTAAAACAATGTATGTAATAAAGGTATATGAGAAAATGTTCATAACACAAAATAAAGTTGTTTGAATTCAGTGTTCTGTATTTGAATGTGACTTGAGATGTTGGGGAAAGTAAAGTCGTTTAGCTTGGAACACAGATGAACTTAATGGCGCTGTTGTTTTAATCACCATGTAACATGAAAATAAAATAATATATGTATTGTTATGTTCTCTCTTGGAGACATTTTTGTCCCAGAAAGGTGTGAGAGTGGCAACTGTGATTCAGCGTGTCAAATGTTTACCGGTCAGATTTACCACCACCCTACATAGATACAAAATAATGGAACGAGTTTTCATCATCGCTGTGTGCTGTGCTGCCAGAAGAACTGCTGCAGTAAAATATATTGTCCACTAGGTGTCAAAACAAACCAAGTTATGCTCCATTCCACGACCACATACTCAGTGATACACAGATTTTTGTTAGTTCCTGACTTTTAAGTTGCTCATGGCTGTGTAATGTATGCAAGTAAAACAAATGAGAAACACTTTTCATTTCCTGGAATAGATGTTGATGAATGAAGCATCCTCTCTGCTACAGGTCACAGTTCATTCGGAATGTTTCCCAAAAATCTGAAAAAGAAATTCATTTGAAAGCAGGGGATGTTTTTTTTTTTTTCAACTTGAAGTTCAGATCACATGAGGGCAGGAGGGAGTGTGAGACACAGTGTGTGATGTCAAGGACGTAATTTTGTGTGGGGGACACGGGGTAGGGTTAGGGTTAGGGTTAGGGTTAGGGGTAGTCCCACGCACTTTTTCAAAGGGCCGTTGTTCCGCTACAGTAAACTGACGGGGATGAGCTGGATTTAACGGGAAGCCAAACAGTGGGTGAGCAGGAAGACGGAAGCGGTTGTCAAGCTTCTCCTTGTTTCTGAAGTTTTCATAGTATTTGTTAGTATTAGAATGGCTATTGTGATGTTTGACTAAATGTATATTCGTGATGCCATTTGTGTTTCAGGCAAATGAAGCACAGCTTCCGTGTGAACCGTGTGTTTTATTTGGATGTTCATTCAAAGTGCAGTTGTTGTAAGTGGTAGAAGAAAGATAGTCAAGTGTTTGAACTTTGAGGTTGTGGTGTTGAACATGGAAACACCATTCACGTGTGTGTGTTTTATTTGTGTGTTCTTGCTGTAGGCTGTGTGCTCCTCCTGCTCGTAACAGGCCTTCCTTCGTAACAGGCGTGACATTTCTCCGATGGTTGACTGTGAGTGTGACAAGCGTATTGTGATGTGTAGTTACACATCACAATAAAGAACGTGTGGAATTTCTGCGGATGCAGAGATGACGAACCCGCAGGTGAAGATCCGTGGATGTGCTCGCAATCCTGATCCCAGCTCCCTGAAGTGTGGGTGCGTGGGGCTTTGGGCTGTTGTTGTTCGAAGGCAAGTGTCGTCTTTGCAGCTGCCTTATCTGTCGTGACGTCATCAGCGGCTTTTGCGGTAAGTGACGTTCATGTGAAGCAGTGTGTTGTGATTGCTTCACATTATGTTATTTTTGAGTTTAAATATGAAGCTGAATGAAATTATTTTTCATTTTTCTGACAGGGGAAGTGAAGGCTGAGTGAGGTAACTATTTGTGTGTTTGTGCTAAAAGTCACAGTTTTGTTGCATGTGCACAATTAGCATGTGTTCACTGGTGGTACAGATGTTGGTGAATGTTGTCACAGTAGTGGAAAACTGTTTTGGTTGTTGAAATAAAGCGAATAATCTACTGAACTCTAGTCTGTGTCTCTTAGTCTGTGTGTGTGTGTGTGTGTGTGTGTGTGTGTGTGTGTGTGTGTGTGTGTGTGTGTGTGTCCTTCCTTCCCCTCCCTCCTCTGCCTCTTGTGTTGTGGATTTTTTTTTCCAGCTTTTCAAACTTTGTTGGTTTTTAGCTTTAAAGACTTAAGTCGGTCAGAGTATTCAGCATAGTGTAAACACTACACTACTGGGGCGGTCTGAATATCTCTAAATATTTCTGGGGCGGTCTAAATCTGAATCCTTCTGAAATCTGAAATCATTCAGAATTCAACTGTGTGTGCTGTAAACAACTGAGGGCAAGTGAACATCGCGAGCTGCGAGCTGCGAGTTTCGGTCACTCACGGGTGATCAGAACACTCAGGTGTGTGCAATCTGCACCTCAATTGAAAAACCATTCACGGCAACGACAGAGGGCGGGATTCGGGCGGTCTACGCTAGTCGCAATCAGCCTAAACGCGTGAACAGCCGCGTTGAAAGAAACGATAAAAACAGGGGCGGTCGCTGAAGCGTCAGCGTAAGCGTCAGCCGTAGCAGTCAACCGTAGCGTTCAGCCGTCCTCGGTGAAGACGGACGAGGCTAAGACGATCAAGTTTACCTGCGCAAGTTCACCGAGCAAAGTGAACTGAGTAAAGGGAACCAGTCCTATTCCCTCCACTATCTTAATAGTACAGCATGTGCCACTCCATACCTATTGTTGTCCCCGGTCCACATAGAAAACACTTTTGGCTCCTAGTCTGCTCCTATGGATTTTTGGAATTGTAAGTAAACCTGCGTTCTGAGAGCGGAGTGCTCTGGTAGGATGATATGGGATTATTAAATTTATTAAAAACTGATTTTATTACGGCTTATACCAACCACCTTTCACTTACACTCCTTGCTCTCACTGAGACTTGGATCAAACCTGAGAACACAGCCACCCCAGCTGCTCTCTCCACTAATTACACCCTCCCCCACACCCCTCGCCCTTCTGGTCGGGGAGGAGGGACCGGTCTGCTGATTTCCAACAAATGGAAATTCACTCCACTGTTGCATTCTACCAACTACAGCACTTTCGAATATCATGCCATTGCAGTAACAGCCCCTGTTAAGGCCTACGTTGTTGTCATTTACCGTCCACCAGGCCAACTGGGTGGCTTTACAGACGAGCTAGATACCCTGCTATCATCCATTCCTGATCATCAGAGGCGGCTGGCCCATAGGGGGCGCTGGGGCTCAGCCCCACCAGTTGTTGAGGGGAAAAAATATTTTTATATTATTATTTATTTTTTAAAATCAGTCAGTTTTACTTAATAGTGTGTCTGCCTACATGCAATTTAAATCATTTAAACAACATTTCCACCAACTGACACTCATTAAACAGTGAATTTCCACTCACAGACAGTGTATCGTTCTCTCATGGGGCTATCGGCAAAGCGCCCCTAACCTGGAGCCAAACAGCCAATCCGGTTACGGTTGCTAGGGGAAAATTATGAATAATTGGCCTATCAACGTCGCCAAATTAAACGCCCGTGGGGCGGCCTATCAACGTCGCCAACTGCTACGTAAAATGCGTGAAGGTTTAGGATGGCTAAAGCTACATGAGTAGCCAGCAATAGTTTTTTTTCGTAGTGCCACTCCCAGACTCTGTCCTACGCTACGGGGGAAAAATTACGTGCGACGACGAAGAGAGATGACGGCGATGGCGATGACTGGAGTTCAAGAGCAGCTTCCACCAAATTCGGTGAAATCGCTATTAATGTACCCCTTTGCGAGGCGGACGACGGAGGAAAAACTTCTTGTTAAGGAGCTGGGACCCGATAAGCCCGAAATCAAGATCTCCCAGCAAATCAAGGATAAAGAAAAATGTTACAAACGGAGTTTTTGTCGGAGCTGGTTCGACCGTAAGACGTGGCTGGCACGTTGTGGAGCAGCCAACGCACTTTTCTGTTTCCCCTGTATCCTCTTCAGAAGTGACAAATGTGACTCGCCTTGGGCAAAGACTGGACTAACTGACTTAAAGCACCTCTCCGAACGGATCAAGAAGCACGATAGATCCAAAGTTCATATGGAAAACTGCGTGAAGCTAGCTGTGTTCGGGAAGATTAGCATAGCAAGTTGCTATGCTAATCTATATTTTAATAGGAAAGGTTCTGTTTCATTCTCTCTTCTCAACCCACACTCACCATCCACTCACTCACTCACTCATTCACTCACTGCTGATTTGTATAGATTCGGCTGAAATAATACCTTTGTTATGAATTTATCCCTTGATTGTATTGTATAGTATTTGAGAGCATAAAGTCTAATATAGCTGTAAATTGTTACTTTTTCTGTGAAACTGGAAACTGTGAAATTAAATTATTATTGTGGAACTGTAGTTATTTTCCGACTGTTCATTTTAATGCTTATTCTAGATTAGGCAGGGAAATCTGTTGCCACACCAGCCCCACCAAGCCGCCACTGCTGATCATGACTGTCCGTTGCTTGTCCTAGGCGACATGAACATTCACTTAGACAGCCCAGACTCTGATAACTTTATGTCATTAATAAATTCCTTCGACCTCCAGCTGGTCCACAGTCCTCCTACTCACAAAGCTGGCAAAAATCTTGACTTGATTCTCACCCGAAACTGTGCCACAGATGCACTGGTGGTAACGCCTCTCCACCTATCAGATCACTTTTTTATGCAGTTCAATGTCACTCTATCAGAGCAACCCTCTGCTCCTCCATCTATGGTTACGTTCCGCCGGAACCTCCGTAATTTATCACCAACCCACTTCTCCTCTACTGTCGCCTCTGCCTTACCTCCACTCAGCACATTCTCCTCTCTGAAGGTTGATGATGCCACCGACTCACTCTGCTCTACTCTGAACTCATGCCTAAACCGCCTATGTCCCTTATCTACAAGGCCGGCTCGAACCAACCAATCCCACCCATGGTTGAATGATGCCCTCCGCTCACAGCGCACCAAACTCAGAGCTGCTGAAAGAAAATGGCTGAAATCCAAACTTGCCGATGACCTCAAAAGCTACCAGACACTCTTAGCCGCCTTCTCAACCAGCGTTTCTGCTGCAAAGACTGCTTTTTACAACGACAAAGTCAACAGTGTCACTGACACCCGGAAACTTTTCTCTACCTTCAAATCACTACTCGACCCTCCGCCTCCTCCTCCTCCTCCTACCTGCCTTACCGCTGATACATTCGCATCGTTCTTCACAGGCAAAGTGGCAGCAATCAGCAGCCAATTCTCAGACCAGCCTGCTCTCCACCCAACTCCTAGCACCGGAACATGTAGCAGTCCTACTACATGTCTCCCTGTACCTCAGCTGGGCGACACTGAATCAGCTACTGCACTTTCGCAACCTAGCACAGATGCTAGCACCTCCTTTTCTGCCTTTACACCCCTCTCTGAGAGTGCGCTATCCAAACTGTTGACATGTAGCCGTCCTACTACATGCTCGTTGGACCTCCTCCAATCCATTAGCCCAACCATCACGCCAGCTATCACACATGTGATAAATGAATCACTGACCTCCGGCACTTTTCCCACTGCATTCAAAGCAGCTCGGGTAACACCTCTACTCAAGAAACCCTCTCTCAACCCTGCTGAGGTCGAGAATTATCGCCCTGTCTCGCTTCTTCCATTCCTATCCAAAACCATCGAACGGGCAGTGGCTAAACAACTCTCAGAATTCCTCCTACAGAACAATCTTCTTGATCCAAATCAATCTGGTTTCAAGAGTGGTCATTCAACTGAAACTAACTGAAACTGCTCTGTTGTCTGTGACAGAAGCCTTAAAAGAAGCAAAAGCAACTGCAAAGTCCTCTGTCCTCATTCTACTTGATTTATCAGCAGCCTTTGACACAGTCAACCATCACATCCTCCTCTCTACTCTCTCTAACATGGGCATCTCTGGCTTGGCTCTTTCCTGGTTTGAATCCTACCTGACAGGGCGCTCATTCAGCGTATCCTGGCTTGGACAGTCGTCCACCTCGCATCACCTCACTACGGGGGTCCCCCAGGGCTCAGTGCTGGGGCCCCTACTATTTGCTATCTACACCACCTCCCTGGGTCATGCCGCTTTGCACTCTACAACATCAGAAAAATCAGACCTTACCTAACTCAACATGCTACTCAACTCCTGACACAAGCTGTGGTCATCTCTAAACTAGACCACTGTAACGCCCTCCTGACAGGCCTCCCAGCCTGCACAGTGAAACCACTTCAGATGATCCAGAACGCGGCGGCGCGCCTGGTCTACAACCGACCCAAAAGGTCACATGTCACCCCGCTGCTCATCGAGCTCCACTGGCTACCTGTTGCAGCCCGCATTAAGTTCAAATCTCTAATGCTTGCCTACAAAGTTGTCTCCGGTACTGCACCTACCTACTTGAACGCCCTGGCACAGGCATATGCTACCTCACGACCGTTGCGCTCCTCTAAGGAACGACGCCTGGCTCTGCCACCCGTTCGTTCAAGGCAATCCAAACTCTTCTCCTACGTTGTCCCCCGTTGGTGGAACGCACTACCAGTTCCTACCAGAGCAGGGGCGTCCCTCTCTACCTTTAAAAGACTCCTGAAGACCCAGCTCTTCAGAGAGCACCTTCTCTCCTAGCACTACATGACAATTCCACACCTTAAAGAATTGTCACTAGCACTATTGCTGCACTAACGCTTCTTATCGCACTCTACCTTGATTGTTTCCCTTTCTGTAAGTCGCTTTGGATAAAAGCGTCTGCTAAATGACTAAATGTAAATGTAAATGTAAATATACCCACAACAGGTTACTGATGTTACATTAGGAGATGTGGATGTTACATTTTGAAATATTTGGATAAGTATAAAATTATCATCAGTGTAAGTTCAAACACTGAACTGAACTTTGAGAAGGTCACTAAAACCAACCTGCTGGATCTCAAGGGATTTTATCTTCACACCAAAACGTGAATTCATTAAAGTAATTAAATGAATTCTGGAAGTCTGCAGAGTGACAACAACAAACCAAACCTTCACACCGGGGGCTGTCACTTTATGATTCATGGACGTCTGGATAGAGACACTTATAAACAGGCTAACGAGTGCTCTTGTAGGGTGCGTTTTATTCTTCGTTCAAAATGACGTGCATCTGCAGTGAAACAGACAACAGGTTCACACACTAAGTCAAGAACCCAGTGTCCAACTTGTGTTTTTAAGCTCCGCCCCCCAGCAGAAGTCAATCAAACACTCCTGATATTCACCAGTAAATAAGACTGGAGCTTTCTGTAGCTCTGTTTATGTCAATAATCGCATGTTAGCACAGTCGCTGTTAGCTAGCGTTAGCGTCCGTGCAGTGTGCGGAGGCAGCAGGGACTGACCT
>JAFBJQ010000514.1:330332-419863 GCA_016785345.1 Trinectes maculatus | reverse complement strand
ATATGTGTTATCTGACAATGAGGACAAGAGGTATGAAGGGTAAACAAGAGATGCTTTATGTAGCAGCACTGTTTAAAACACTGAGTCATCTGTTTCATCTGCAAGGGGATGACATTAAGAGAAAATAGTGTTAGGACTGAAATACATCTTTTTACGACATGAACTTAACCAGAAATGATATATTTATGCTAAAAGAAAATTATATAACATTGGGGGGGCAAAAAATGCAGTTTTATTCGCTCTTGTAAAACCGCACAAGGATGGAGCTGGAGTCACTGTGTTTTTTGTTTTTTTGTTTTTTTAAAATGAACCATCTTACCTGTTTCATTGATTTATACTTCTTTATGAGAAATAAATTCTCATCCAGAGAAGCATAGTGAGATCGGTGATTTGTCATTAAAAACAAATTACTTCTTAGAGGACTAAAGAAAAAATGTTGCCAAACAGTGTATTACCTCTAAGGCATCATATATATATAATACTTCGAAGGCTATATTATAAGTTTGTGACACTATTAAATTAATTGGTGCTTAAAATCACCTTTTACTTGTCTATTCGTTATTGTTGACTTATTTCTGTACGTATCATGTAGGTTATTTGTCTTTAAGCCTCATGAAAAATCACGTAAACATTTACGAGATGACAATAACAGAGAAACCTACATGTGAGATATGCATGAAGTGCAGGCATTAAACATAGCAGTTTATGCAAAACGAAACGACCTGGGACCAAACATATTTCCCTTTAGACGACACAAGGCTCATCCCATTTACCGAACAGTTCAGTGACACAAGAATCTACATAAACACACCGAAAGCCCGTGCTTTCTACCACTCCACTCACAACCGTAAACTCGGTCCTCAGCGGACACTCGCCGTCAACCGGTGTTTAGGTGACATAACCGGGACTGAAGTGTGTTTGTAGAGAGCGATTATGGCTGCGAGTGCAACACCTGCCGCAGAGGGATCCGTCCAAAAAAAAAAAATAAAAAAGAGCAGAGAGCGAGCCGTGGGCAGAGCCAAAGTGAAACTCGATGGACATAAATATTTGGGCTGATTTGTCATCATTGTGGCCAGCTGGGTCTGTTTGTAAGCCGGCCAGTGTGGGAGTGGAGACTGCAGGATGGATGGAGCGAGAGAGTGGGAGGACATCGACACTCATTTAAAGAGAACGTAACCAGGGGAAGGACAGAGAATGATAGAGTGTGGACAAAAAAAAAAGAGGAGAAGAAGGTTTTAAATGGTGTTGTATAACTGGACCTATGCTGGCGCCCCCTATTTCTGCACTGATCCCATGACGCACAATGGCTATGCTTATAGTATCCTAACTACCAAAACTTTTGCAGAGCCCAAAGTTACAACATGAGGTCATTTGCTGTGTCTGACCAATAATCAAAAGGATATTTATTTACAATGGTATCAATCAGCAAAAGGAGCAAATCCTCACATCTGAGCGAGTTTATCTATTAAATAGAAATCAATGGACGACTGACGTTTTCAATCCGAAACTGAATTTATCCTTTCAGCACCAAACGCTGGTGATTTTCTGGGTTTAACTTTGATTTAAGGTGACGAGGAGCGGTGCGTATGTGAGTAAATGATTTGTATTAGTCGTGCCACATCACTTTGATACGCGTCAACGTTTTGATCACTCCGCTGTGCGGCGATCTGTCCCCGATCGGATCTGTGGACATAAAGCTGCATTTCTGTGTCAAACACCCTAAGACGGCGAGGAGATGGAGAGCGGCAGTCGCAGAGACTGAGACCGAGTTTAGACTTCTCCTCTCTCACACTCTCCGCCCCTAATTGGGCACATTCTTCAAGAGTCAGTTATGTTTTTCACAGGAAGCGATCGCACAAACACGGGGCTGTGAAAGATGAGGAGAAGGGACCCGGAGCGCTGGGTGAGCTCTTTTTCGACAGTACCTGTCTCTCGCTGAGATAAATGTCGATCAGGCCGGTTGCGCACATGGGCTGGCATCCTGCCCTGCCTCATGGGTTACACAAAGGATGGAGAAGAAGGAGTGAGAGAATCAGTTACCTTTTTTCTCTCTTCCACGATAACACACTGGAAGTCTACTCTCAGACGTACCACGTCCAGTGGTGTAGCTCCAGGCCCAATGGCCTTTTCAGAAGGACCTACTCGTAGACTCACTGACCGGATGACTAGATGGCTGACCGGTTGATGAGAGTTATTGAATGCCAGAGGGAGAGAGGCTGACAGGGGACAGATTGATAAGGAAAGGAAGCTTGAGCTGTCCCGGGATGCCATTTGTTACACCATTCTCCCGACAAACTAATTTATGTCCTCTCTTCCAGAAGGTCAGTTGTGCTCAAATTCATAAATAAGGCTGTAATTGGTGCAGCAAAGCAGCAAAAAGGCTCTAAGGTCCAAGAGTTACTGCCTGACACCGGCTGAGGTCAACGCGCACGTTTGACGGTGTGCTCATATGTTAAAGGCGCTTCTACAGTGTTTGTATAACTGAGCGATGTTAGCATTTCTAATGCAAACAGCAGATTCACGCATGGTCTTGTAATGAAGACTAACGGCTCCGTGAGCGCTGTGACCCACAGCCAGCTTTTACTCCGGTTACGTTTCTGTTTGTGCAAAAGCCACAGGCTGCAACACACAAGCAGTTGATCTGTTCATATCTTTAATTTAGGATAATGGAGCGTCGTGATCGTCAACTAATAAAAGCAAAAGAGACGTGAATTAACGATTAATTAATCTGAAGAAATTATCATATATTACACCTTTATTTTTTCCTGTGCTCGCTAATAATCTGTTCTGATTATGTCATTTGATAAACCCAGTCGTATAATGTGCCAGTTATTTCCTGTGTGTATTAAGCTGCTGTTTTGTTACATTGTGAATTTGATGGTGCATGAAATCTCTAATAAAGCCAGTGATGATGGTCTGTGAGAATGTTAACTATTTGTTTCACATTATGTCATTTTCATGTCTCTTTATAGATGTATACTGGGCAACACTTAATGTTTCGGGAATTGATGTCATCACCCTGCACCTTGTTGTTACAGCGTATAGTATTGTGTAAATGAATACGTGATGGGTGGATTGACGTACTCAAACAGAACACAAACAAAGAGATACATGGAACAGATGCAAACTGGAACAGATGCACAAAAAGCAGAGCTACGATAACTGCTGGTAGAACATGTGAATATTATCATACAAAGGGAAAATTATGAAATTCGCACAAATGCAGATAGCTACAGAAATATGCACAGGAGAGAACACACATCATTTTCTCTTTGAATATTCAGCTTCTTTCACATGCAAAGTAGTTGCACTGGGTCTGGAATGTCACTTTTGGCCCCCAAGGAATTAACTCACTGAAGCGTCACTGACAATTGCCAGACTAAATACTGGCACTAAACACCAGCCGCTGTTGTGGCAGGAAGGCTTGAGACAGCCATAACAAATCAGCTAGGGAATGGGGAGCAGTTGGTTTGTGGAGGTTTTATAGGGTTATTTTATTATGTGCATCTGAAAAACATATCCAGGGATTTCGCACAGGGGTCTTAACCAACTAGACAGTGTTTCTTCTTTATCGGAGCCAGAAAAATCAGGTGTACAAACAGTAGCGGTAGGAAGGAGGTGATGTTCAAACACTCAATAATGGACAGAACAGATACGTCATACAAAATAATTCACTTCACTTTCTGATGATTGCTCAACCGTATTGACTGTACAGAGATAATCTACGCAACACACCGTGTAAGTACATCATGTATCTAGTTTGTCGACATGGCAGCTGAAAAATGTATCGCAGGGACGTAGCACATTGTCCATTCGTTCTTTATTTGCAGGGCAAGTCGTAAATGAAATGTTTTAATTACTAACAATCTATTTTGGGCACCGATTCATCATCTTTACTAAACGAGAGCTCTTTGTACGAGCATTTCAAATCACTGCCGCGCCACAAGCAATGTGCTGTGATAAGGTATAAAAGACTCCTCGCAGCTTAAGTAGCTTGTACAACCATACAATGAACCGATTTCGCTGCTTAACGGCGCGATGTGCCATCTCCCCTGCCGTTTCCCTCTCTCTAGCCCTCCATAACCGAATCCATCCCCTGTTGGTCCTCCATCCATCCTCTGCCCACCTTTCCCAATCCCTTCAGTCGCCTCTCATCTATCTCTAAATCCATCCCAAATCTCATCCGGCCGCTCGTCCTCCATTTCTCCTTCCTGCCGTCTTCGTCTTCTTTTTCTTCACTGTGTCTTTACCTCGCCTCTCCACCCTCCTCCTCCGCCCTCTCGAACAGCCATTGGGGAGTTTTAGCATAAGTGTTGAACAGAGTTTAGTAGGCCAAAGAAAACGCTGTGCCAGATTCCGCAGTGTGTTAAGCAACCACCCCCTTGAAAGAATATCAGCATTACTCAACACAAACCCCCGTATCCCTCTGCCTCCTCGAGCCTAAGCTTCCATACTGCAAAGCTGCTGTCGCTGCCAGGTGATGAGGCTATGCACAGGATTGTTTCACTCAGCGTCCATATGAGAACAATGCTGCATTGTTACACGCTTGGAATCGCATCCTCTGCTCTGGTGCACCCCGACGTGCCCAACCGAGAGAGACGTATTCAAGAAAGATAAGTTTGACATCGAAGGAAAGCTCAAACATACGTCTGTCGGGTTTTTTTTTTTTTTGGGTCGGCCTTTCCATCAGCCTATTTTAGTTTTTAATTTTCACAAAGTTTAGTGTTTCTGTCGGTTTGGCAGACGTGGCATGACATGACATGGCACGGCTGAGTTAGCGACTCCTCAGACGGGCTTGTCTGAGTGATTTAATGGAAGAGAGTCGGCCTCCTCTGGGCAGAGCATCCCAGCCTGTCAATCCCATGACTTACTGGAAACCAGCGGGGAATGATCTGTGCTTCCCAGCTCTCGCGAGCAGAGTTCAATCAGTGCAGGTGTGGAGCTTTATCCAAAAGTGTCACGATTGCATGATGAATAAAGCGAGGGCTGCTGTGTAGCCGGCTAGAACGAGGGGATGTAAGGGAAAAAAAGAAGGAAGGAGGAGAGACGGAGAGAAAGGGAGCGCGAGGAGCGGTAACAGAAAAAGAAAGATGGATAGGGATGAAGTCTGCCAAAGAAGAAGAGGTGTGGCGCTGGAGTTGTCCAGACCTTGGTGGTGTGATTTATTCATGAAATAAGTCACCGTGGCTGTGGGACAGGTGAGCGTGATGGTGTCGTGTTTTCCCCCCCTCGCCTGACTGCTTGCTTCAGTGACTGTGGCCTGCTGTGCTCTCGTCAGGCTGCTGGAAGAGTTTAATGCATGCAACACTTGGACACGGTGAGGGATCACAGCCAGTATAGATAAACACAGGCCATCTGGGTTCAAGCAGGTTAGAACAAACTCTGCCGTGATACAATCAGGCCTTTTACATCCTCAAAGGTAATTCTTTTTTCCCCCTGACTTCACGGTAGGTTGGAGGTGAAGAGGTTCACAATCTATTCCCACATATTTTTTTGTTTTGTTTTGTTTTGTCGGGAATGAACGAGTGACGAAATGCAGTTTCTCATGCTACCATCTTTCCTCATGCACAGCATCAATTCATAAAGCTTCTCGGGGGTCTAATTTAGCATCGCTGTGAAGCCTCAGTGACCATAAATTTCGGGGAAAGCGAAAAAAGTGAAATCGTCCCATGCGAGTTGCGCTTTTTTTCCCAAACCACTTTATGAGTCAAACACGGGGGTTATGGTTCTTCCCTCTTACGACTGCTCACGCACTTTCGTAAGGATCCCTCACTGAGATGCTCTCACTCAAGACAACTCAGCAACACAGGGCAGTGATAGCAATGGTCTGCTTTTGCTCATTCAAAGGACTATTTGGACTTTTCTATTTGCTGTATTTCCATTCCATGATGCCACCCTTGTAAATCTTTCATGACAAAATTTATCCCACTTCTTTTACCCGCAGCCGAAAAAACCTTGAATTGATACGTTATATTTTCATAAGCCGGGGCTCCGTGAGGAGACATCAAAGATGAAAATCAGCAGAGGTCCGGCCTATTGTATTTGCTAAAAGGTTTCTAAACTATTTATTTACCCTCCGATGGAGATGATAGCAGTGGACTGTGTGTTGTTGTTGCGGTGGTGTGTGGCCCTATTCTCTCACTGAATGTGTGGGGCCGGGCTCCGAGAGAACAGATCTCGCTCAATTGTGCCGCCGCACAGATTACCACATGAACAGGAAACGTCCTGGCTCGGTCGTCCGCCAGCAGCAGACCACCTCTCAAATACCAGGACAGGAGAGTCATTGTGCGGCT
The DNA here is from genome assembly GCA_016785345.1 of Trinectes maculatus. Taxonomy (NCBI): domain Eukaryota; kingdom Metazoa; phylum Chordata; class Actinopteri; order Pleuronectiformes; family Achiridae; genus Trinectes; species Trinectes maculatus. The sequence goes on along the minus strand of JAFBJQ010000514.1, from coordinate 413,570 downwards.
GAATATGAAGGGGTCTGCCCACAACTATGGATGGTCCATTACCATTACAATGAGCCGTTTTTTTTTTTCCCAAACTATTTCAGAGTCTCAGCAAATGACAAGGAGGTGAGGAGGTGAGGCTTACCACACACAGAAATTCATCCCAAAGCCAGGGTGACATTCCCTCATTTTTGGTTCAGACAGAAGCGTCTGGAAATGCATAATGAATGAGGCGCAGGCTGCTCCATGTCCCACAGGCGGCCAAATTTATCATTCTACACCATCAGATCAGGTCCCGGTTTAAAACGCTCGAAAAGGCTCAACTGTAGTAAACTGTTACAGGCTGAGGTGCAAACACTTTGCGAGAAGCAGGTCAACGTTTGATGTTTGGGCTGTTGTTGTGAAGGTTGCAGCTGGAGGTCAGGTGTAGAGCAGAGAGTAAAAGCTTACGAGTTGAAATGTAGAAAACGAAACACCTCACAGTGGACTGTGGAGAAAGAAGGTAGAACTCGCGTCATATATATCAACTCAAAAAGGTATTGAACTCAAATCTTGCCCCAGACCTAGTCGAGTCATTTGGATGAATTTACGACCTGCTGAAAAACAAAAAGAGAAAGTGGATGCAGTGAAAAAGAGGAGAAGGAGCCATGAAAACGTCAAGGAGCCTAAATCTGAAGTCTATTTTTACTTCCCGCAACTAATTTTAGCTGGACTTTGATGACTGACAATGTTCTCAGTTGTCAAGAAAAGTGTCTGATTTAACCGTCTTCTGTACTTTTGGGAAACTGCAGCTGGGTTCGTATCTTACTGTTGCACATTTAACCATTCAAAATGACGTATTATACTTTTAAATATTGTTTTTAGTGGGTAAATGTGACGCTGGGAAAAAACAAAATACTATAAATCCATTGTTGCTATGATATTTTGAGTCTTGTTGTCATCCCGTTGCCGCAGGAGGCCGTGCAGCAGAGTTCAAATAAGCGCTTTACATGCACGAAGCTTTCTGCATATTTGTTGTGACTGTGGAAACATCAGCTTTGTCAAAGCCCGAGAGAGAAATAAAAAAATGTCAAGGTGTTTTTCAAGAGACAATAAAGGAAAGAATGTAAGAAAGACGCGATGCCTGTGCGATTCCCGTGTTCAAGCTTGAGCTCAACATTAGAGTTTAGCACGTGTGTTTTTCCAGACATGGAGGTGCACTGCACTGATAAACGAGTAATCGCTGCTCCCGTATCGTATTGTATTCCGGGCCCCCTGAAACACGGGCGCAACGGAGGGGAAAACACTGCATCTAATGTCAGCTAAAGGGCACTTAAACTATTCCGCTGACAAATAGCGACCATAGCTAATGTATATTACCAAACTGAGATTGAACCGGCCATTTCTGAACGCAAGCAGGCAGGCAAGTAGGCATTCAGGATATCTATTTAAAGACATCGGAGAGGCCGGCGTTCTCGCCTCGCCCGGTTCCCCGCAACAAAACAATAAATAACGACATCACAGCACGGTTAAAAGCCCCGCCGTGCCACAATATCTACATATATCCTCCTCTCCGCAGTCCCACTCCTCTCTTAACTGCTCTAAATTATTTCAATTCTGCAAGAGAGAGAGAGCGAGAGAGCGAGAGAGAGAGAGAGAGAGAGAGAGAGAGAGAGAGAGAGAAAAAGTCATTCGCATAAAACAATCAGTCTTGGCTGACTCCTTTTCTCTGCGACAGACTTATTTGACAATTCTGCTACATTAAACAGCCCGCTGGTGAAAAGAGAGACGGGGGGGTGGGGGGGTGGGGGTGAATAAAAGAAATGCCTCCAATTATTCATGCATAATGATAGCTCTGTTATCCACTAAGGCTGCAACACAAAGCAGTTCCCCTTCCCCGTCTAATACATCTTAAGTACTGACAATCGCCAGGAGTCGCGTTTGATGGGCACCTAATTTCGCCGCATCGCCGCCGTCCCTCACGAGTTATGGCCCATTGGCACCTTCTCAAAGACTTACAGTATTTATGATGAGGTGATGGTCCTGGGAACATTAACTCGTGCCCCCACCACACACGCACACACACACACACACACAAATACACAACCACACATGTGTATATGGTTTAAGGTGAGGACCTAGTATATAGACATGAGCTCAAGGTTCACAGCACCTCATTGCCTTTGCGACTACCAGGCAATAAATTCTACAGCGGGAATGAATTGGTTGACCTTGAAGGTGGCCACTGTTGCGAGTTGTAATCTAATCCCATGCATTAAACTAAGTGTCTATCTTTTTTCTTTCCCTTCACACGTGCACGCTTACGTTTATCCAATGGGTGCAAATGGGCAGAATCCCTTAAAAAACAGACTTAATGCGCTCAGCACTTCTGAGAATTCTTTTTTTTCCCCTTTCCTCAACAAAGCACAAAAAATATTGACTTGTCTCTCTCTGGTTTCAAGTTAAAAAGCCCCTCCTGAAATCCGAGAAACACCTTGAAGCACACCAGCGACGTACGCGCCTGCCAAAAAAAAAAAAAAAGGAAAAAAAAAGAAAGAAGAAGTCTGCGAGCACTCAAATCAGCTGGCTTTTACATGCGTTAAGGGTGGCAGGATATACTCAGCCTTCAGTCTATACCAGCTCTCAGTCTGCTCCTTTATAGCTTCACTGAGCGTAGAGAAAAGACACCCTTTAAACGTGTTCATATGCGATAATGTTGCCACTGCATAATGCACTAACATACTGTATGTTCAGCAGGCAGCAATAACTGCCTGAAGCATTAGAGACTATGTTTTGTACTGTATAATTATGCTAATGTTTTATAGATTTATTCTTTAGTATAATATGACTCAATACGTCTTTTAATGTTTCATGTCACTATGGAGGACTAAGTAGTTCAATATATTCTAATATATTAGTATATATAATATATTAGCCACTGCTGTTTTTATACAGTGTAATACAGTGTAATGTCTTCATATGTGTGAAATACCCCGTTAATATGATATGTGACTAAATTCCACTTCAGTCAGCACTAAATTTCCCACTCATCCGCAATTTCTTCTCATCGCTTCTCAATCCACGCGTTATTTTGAATCCTTCGGCTCCATCACCGCATCAACAACAGAAATAACTATCTGCTTTCAGTGGAAACGGACTGAAAATGCTCAGCAGTTTGCTGATGTCTGATTAATCCACCATCTCCGATCCTCTCCTGCCGAAAATCGAAAGACAATTTGCACAAGTTGCTTTAAATGTCGTCGTATCGGCGCTAACAACATCAAAATCTCTGCTTTGCATCCTGTTCCTTAATGTTTCAGTCAAACATTTTCCTCTTACAATCAATCAATCAGTTACTACTTGATTCTTCTCCTCAGTAAACTCATTACTCTCTCATTACCGTGCATTGTTCTTTCTCACTCAGGAACAAAGCTACTTTCACGGCCCCCTCTGTTTTCCCAACATTCCTCTGGAGAGCAGCAAGTTCTGCCCATCACGCACTGTGCAATTCCAGCTTCCCTCAAAATGCTTTAACAACGTCACTTGTATGCGGATAGCGATTTCTCACTCCCTGGCTTGTAATTGGAAGAAGACCGAGTGTAATCCGAAACCACAACACGAGGCCTGAAATATTTCGATGATAAACATCAACCCTCTTTCAAGGTGCTAAGTCAAAAATGATAATTTGAATATAATGAGGTGCTATCGATTGAAGTGTAATTCAGTGATTCAGTGTAGCACGTTTTTCCTATCGATTAGCAGTGGCTTCAGGTTTGTCCCTATAGTCACATCATCAATCCTCAAAACACAAACTCTACACAATATACAAACTGACAGTGTGGGTGATTCTCATTCCATAGCAACAGAAGATACCTTCATTTCAAAAAAAAAAAAAAACGAGACGGAAGATACCTTCATTTCAAAAAAAAAAAAAAACGAGACGGGGGGGGGATTAACAGATTTTTTTTTTCTCCAACCAGTTGAAGAGGGCTGATGTGATTAAACAAATGTGCCACCGCTGCCAGTGGAGCCAGAAACCCCTCCGCACCTGGGTCATCATGGGTGAAAACAAACCGGGATTTATTAGAGGAATGATGGACACCTCGGCGGTGGCAGCGGGGGGGCTAAGTTATCAAACTGGACTGCTAAAACATGCATCATATCCCAGCTCGGAGATTGGATTCCAACTGCAGGTTCAGGGCAGCACCGCCGAGGTCACTCCACAATCTGCACAGGTCAGAGCCAAGGCAGCGCTACAAGCTGGTTTGACGTTCTCCATTAACTCGCCCTCTCTTCCTCACAACACAAACCTAAGCCACTACAGAGGAAAAAAAGAACATGGAGAGAAAACGGAACACAATCGTACAAAAACGTGCGTTTCACAACATTAAAAAAATCGGCTTGCACCTGCAATACCCACAGTTTTAATAGTAAATAAACACACGTTAAAGCACTGTTTGCGTTGCTATTGATTGACTTTCTACACTGAAACCAAAGCTGTAGTGCGGCATTCCAATAACAAGCTGAAGATGACTGTCTGCAAAACACAATGCATTTGAGGTTAGGGATCATCGACACTGTTACGAAGGCTTTTGTTACACAAATAAACAGATTACATATAAACATCTGCTGTTTTCAATCAAATTCTGCGGCTGACCTTCAGCTTTAGTCTGCTTTAACATCTATATGTAGGTGCTGGATCCGACGGTAAGCCTGCACCATACTGTTTGGAAACATGATCGCCAAAGAGACGGCACATGCCGTGCCCAGCTCGCGCACATATACAAAGCATATAGAGTCGGCTGGCCGCCACAAGCCGCAGCTTTATTTAAAACCTCGCCCAACCTCAAATGACTTGGGGAAGTCAGTTTCTGCAGGAAGGTTATTCAGGGTAGCTGAGTGGTGAAAACACTTGAAACAGCACTGGGGCCAACAGAAATTTCATGCCTACAAGCAGGAAAATAAAGGCAGACACAAGCAAGCGGTCCTGGTATTGACTTTTGCTCTGTGACTAGTGGGAAAACAGTGAAGCGAACGTTAAATACTGATGTAACGGTGTAATTTTGCCCTGGTTACACGCGCAGCTGCAGTGTCATTTTACAGTCTTAGTTAAGGTCTTAGAATGATGCTGATTATAGTCTTGTCTTCACTACAAGTGACGCTGTCTTAGTGCAATCTATGCTTCATTTCACCCAATTTTACCACCTGCATTGAGTCAGGAAGAATGGTAATACGATAAAAACTGAAATAGCCATATAAAGCATAATGTTGTACTAACACACTAGCACAGCACATTTTGCCATTAATGTCTAGCTTGGAGTTACCGTCGCCTTAGAAGTTGATCAGTATATCACAAAAGCACATGACTGACTGTAACTGTATAATGTACTCAAATGACATTTCCTCCTCTTCCCCCTAAAACCAAAACACTTGACAATGGGACCTCGCAGAAACAGCGTAGTATTTTTGCGAACACTGCGATGTAGATTTGCGGTGCCTGAAACCAGGATCACCTCTGTCAGAGACATCATGGGGGCTGTTGATAGGCGCCAACAAAAACAACAAACCATGCCAGCGCAATTATGCGTGTCCATTTGAAATAATATGGGGAGAACATGAGATGCGTGAGAGCCAGGGGTGACTGTTGTGTCGTGTGGGGGTGGGAGCCTTGTGTATGCGAGCTAGAGAAAGAATGTCCGTGTGTGTGTGTGTGTGTGTGTGTGTGTGTGTGTGTGTGTTAGACTGATTGAATGCAGGTGTCCATGTTGCATGCTTGTGTGACAACAGAACAGGAGCCGGGATCTAAAGAACACATGTTTCGGGTCGTTCCGAGACCAGTGCTTTGAGTTGACAGTATTGTTTGGGTTTGGGTGGCGATATCAAAGAGCTGCTTGGGATAAAAGACGAGTCTCTGGAGCGTATGGTTGCTACGCATTTTCCATTTTAAAATTCCAGTTCCCCTCGTTGCCGTCAACTTTGAAAGATTGCAAAGTGTATTGTTTTCCACGCTGGACAACATGCTATAACGATACGACCGTTACCAGACACCCAAGGACAAAGTGGTGGGTAACTTCAAAATAAAGTTTGGGATTTGCTTTTTATTTATTAAACTTTATTTTATAGGCTCAAATAAAACCTTTGAAAATATTCTTCTCTGGCAACAGTGGATAGTGACAAAGTGCTGCAGTTAAGTAGAAGCTTGAAATTATGATGTAAACATTGTACTCACTGCTGAGATTTGAGGACGCAGCAACTTGTGACAAATTCAGACGTGGTGAGAAACACAAGCAGCCAGATAATCAGCCATGTTTCCAAACAGGCAGAAGTTCGACATCCAAAGAATCGCTTCAAAGATGCTGACTTTAAAGTTCAACAGTTTTACCATTTTACTGCCTGACTGCTTATTTCAGACAACGTCAGGATGTTGCCATGTTTCTCAATATTGGCTTTGGTGACCACGGTTCCCGCGGTGAACGCTGCTGAAATCAGACCCGGCTTGTAATAAACCAGGGGATTCTCTGAGACGGAGACGGCATGGCCATTTAGAAAAGCTTTATTATCCTAACGGGCACATAAAGGGCCTCCTGTAGCTGGGTCTTTTAAAGTCGCGCGGAGGATTTCGCAGTGATGCGCGGTTTTAATCGGACGCTGGTGGAGGGATGGAGGCTGGCAGGCAGGGCCATTCACTCAGGGTGACCTCATGTGTTTGGCACAGGGGATGCCTATCATGTTTCCCTCTGTGCAGATTCCAGCTTGCTAACCCCCCCCCCCCCCCCCCCCCCCCCCCCCCCCCCCCCCAGCTTGCTAACCCCCCCCCCCCCTTCCCACACACACACACCAACCTCAGGACCCACCCCCCTGGGGCATGTGTGTATGTGTGTACGTGAGCGGCGAGGGACATAATTGCATGTCTGCGTGTGTGTTTGTGTGTGTGCACGACTGAATGAGAGGTAGAGATAAATTATATGAGATAAATTATTCAGATCAGCTTTGGCTGAGAGAGAGAGGGAGACTGTAGGAGGGGAAGCAGTGTGTCAGTCCCCTCCAGTAAACTCACTGAACTCAAATGGGCGCTCCCACCCTTCCTCATATACCCCTCACACCCCCACCCCAACCACCATCACCCTCCACTCCCACCGCCTCCTTCCGCAACGATAAACGTCCTGCTCACTCATGTTTCCTCTCCGGCTGTTATGTGTGCACATGATAATATAGGTCAGTGTGTATGTTGGGGTTTCATACGTTTCTGAACCTTCTCCCACATGCTGCATGTACAGGAAGTTTCATGTCTGATGAACAGGGACAAGAAACCAAAAAAAAACCAAAAAAACTTTCATTCACTAAATCTTGATGATATCTACTGGCTAATAATAATAATAATAATAATGCTATGATAAAATATGATGATAAATGTAATACTGGGCTAACAAAACGATTAAGATTAGAGTTAAGCTTATGTTGGGTTCATTGTTTTTTTTAAATATAGTATTAAAACGTGTGTGGTGAAGATCATAATATCAACTTGAACGCGCTGGAAGAAAACTGATTTATCAAACAATAACTACCCAAACGTTTTCAAGCTGAAATCCAAAAGACTGTTTCAAACAGACCTCAGGAAGTTCCATCCTACATTGTGTGATGAATGACAATAAGAACTACTGACACTGTCTCTGTTATGAAAAAAATATACAAAGACAGAGAGGAGATGAATAATTTGGTGAGAGATGTTAGAGTAAAAAATAACCTGCTATTTTACAAACTTGCAGTTGAATCCAAACCAAACGCCAAGTGGAACAGCACCATAGTGTTATGGCCGTTTCCTTATAGTAACCTCCTCTGACCCGCGGTGAAACAACGGGGTAGGTTAGCAAACACTATTGGCAACTATTGCTATGGTAACAATACAGAACATACTGCCAGCGGTCCTCTTGATAAAGCCTCAACAAGCTCAGAGGCTTCCCGTTTCACAAATCACTGTGGCAACTGCCGTGCAGAGTGTACGATACCAGACACACACACACACACAAAAACACAAACATGTGGGGTTAAACAGATGCGCCATGCTAGTTAATGCTGCCACACATCAGCCAAGCATCCTCCATAACCCTTGAGCGGGGAATGACGGAGCAGGGGCCACATGCTGCGGCTCCGACTGGCTCTCAGACCACTATCTACAGTACAACTAAACAGAGCAGCAGATCATCCGGCACTCCACAGGAAGCCGCCATAACTGGGACACAGAATTCCTAAACATTCTCTGAGACGGAGGGAGCGTCAACACTCCGTCTGAACGATTACATCGGGTGTGTGTCAGGGAACGTTGTCTCGATATTCGCGGAGTGTTTATCCAACGTTCTCAGGCGGAGTAATGTCAGCAGTGATTAATTGCAGGCAAAGTGCTGAGGACACAGAATCTGCTCCGAATGGCGCCGACTGTAGCTCCTACAAGGGTTTATTGCTTTATCGGCTAAATCCTAATGTGACCCTTTCTCCGCTCACTCTGATGGTTCCCGTCGTTGTGGAGCATCCCAAAAATACTCGTCTACGTGCTGCTGCTGCTGTGCTTAATTGCCATTGGGTTTTTGTTGTTGTTGTTGTTGTTGAGGAAAGTTTCGACTGTATTTCACTCTGATACACTCGGGGGGGAAAAAATAAGCATTTGGGAAATAATACAAGTTCAGCATGCCTTAACGAGGCTCCGTCGAGATCTCTGTGGGTTGTTATAACGTTCCCTATACAGCACGATTCCGCCCAATATGTTGGAAGAAGCCTAACATATGGCGGTTACACAAGCGTGCAGCTGTTGTTTTTTGGGGCTGGAAATAAATAATGGACAAGTCTTCCACGGGGTACTCAAGACAGCTAATGAGAGAGAGAGAGAGAGAGAGAAAGAGAAAGAGAGAGAGAGGGAGAGAGAGAGCAGATAGGGAATTGGTTACTGTTTTTCAAAGCCTTTTGTTTGAAACTTTTTCATTAAGAGCCCGAGGACAAAATACGGGAAGATGAAAACATCAGTGTTCATCAACTAGAAAGGTACTCAAATGCTAACATTTGCATTCGTTTAAAACTTGCACCTGTAAGATTTTGCATATTTTAATACGGGCAAAAAAAAAAAAAAACGAAGGTACGATTTGTCTTACTTAAACACACATAAAAGCATCGACTCCTGTGTGCGTTTCCTCTCTCTCTCTCTCTCTCTTACTGACCGACTGTCTCTCTCTGAAATGGGGCTGACCTTAATAATTCAGGGGAAAAGGGCAGCGAGAGGAAACAGCATTCGCCTCTTTGTGGACTGTGCAGGGGGTAAACTGCTGTTCTGCATCAAACCCTCCAACAGGTTTGTCATCATCGGGGCATTCGCCTGCTACAAACTAAATCGGTACCCTCGCGGCGTGTGCACGGGGGATGTCTGTGAGGCGACATGATTAACTATTGAAAAGGGAACGAACCGGCATCTTGTACGGAGACCACCTATCATAATGACACTTTTTAATTCTGTTGCCACTGGCTGTTTATGTGCTACTAATTACTGGTGAAGAATAATAATCTCTCCTCCACATGGACTTTATCATGCCGAAGGCTTTCTCCACTCCTTTTTTTGTCCTTTTTTTCTTTTTCCCATTCACCCTGGTGTTTGTGACTCTTCTGGCTTGGCTTGCTCTCTGCATCAGTGTCCTTGCAAACTAATGCACGCCGCCTACCTGTCCCACGCAGTGTTTTTCCATGCGCTGACTAATGTGCAAATGTCGGTGCCTCGGAAGCGGCTGGAGCGGTGGAAGGTCGGCCAAAGAAACCGTTCAGGCAAAATCTACGAGGGTGGCTTGAGTCATTTAACTCAAATAAAGCTGGGAGAAAGGCCTGTTTGCTCTGGGTAATCCCCCCACTTGCTCGACACGGCTTCACAAGGTTCATCTGCTGTGCTAAATTGGTGCACGTAGCCTTATTTGTATAGGAGCTCATTGTGGCTGGGTAAGAGGGGGAATCTGACAGGACTGGCAGCTATTCAGGCACTCATGCCTATTTGCTTATCCTCGTCCGTGGCTGAATTGGAGTTGTTTTTCAAGCTCTGTGCGACACATTATTTTCATCGATAATGCAGCTGCGCAGACTCAGTGTTGCAGCAGGGGTGCAGTGGTGACCGGGGGCTCTGACAGTAATCACCGGGGTAAGGTTACACTACCATTTGCATGTCTGTGGCTGATGTCTGCTCCGGTTTCCTTGTCTGAATATCTAGGTGAAGACACTAGGTCATTGGTTTGTGCAGCCACAATGGAAATTAAATGCAAGATAAACTGGGGCAATGGATTTTCTTTTCTTTTCTTTTCTTTTTTTTTGGATGTATACCTCCTTAGTGAGAACGACCTTTCCATCCCTTTCTGTTTCTCATTCTGAACTTTAATTCCTGGGTGTAAACAAAACGATCAGACTTTTTGAACAATCATCTTAGTAGATTAATGGCATTTGCTTTTGCAGTATCCAGAAAACAGCTGCACAGAAAACGGTTTAATTTACAAACTCATTGCATTTTGGACGACACGTCAATAATAAGCTGAGACCAGAGGAGAATGACAATAGCGACCCGTCCTTCTCTGTGGAGGGCCCTCAAGACCAGCAGGGGAAAAGCGCTTCACTCAGTTCACTGATTACGTTCACGACGCTATTCGTGGCGATAAAGAGACACTGCGGTCTGATTAGGTATGAACATATAAAGCAGGCTTTGGCCTCACTCTGTGGCCCTCAGTCAGACAGGTGCAAACGCAATTCTGCTGCAGCAGGAGCCATGCGGGATTCCTCTGGTGCGCTGCTGCTGCTCAAAGCGGACGCAGCAGCCACTCGTTAAAAATGTAGGAGCAATTACCTCGGCCAGGTCTGAGTCGGTGAACGCAAGTCAAGCTGCCATCTCCTCCATCACCTCCTCCTCCTCCTCCTGCTGCTGTAGGTATACCAGCAACCTGAGCGTTCTCGTGGAGCGGCTTGCCAGGGGTAGGGCAGCAGACACCGCCAGCTTCAGTTACACAGCAAAACAAAAGCTCCTCTCTGACCGCCTGTCTGCCTGCCTGTCTGTCTCTAACTAGGTGCAGTGGCTTCCCCCTCCCTTACACGTTCCCACCACGTGATGTTCAGCCTGACATCCTTTAGCCTGGTCTTTCTGTCTTGACCCACTTAACTTTCAAGATTTCTCGCACAGTTCAGGTGGAGCTGTGCAAAAGGACTGAACCCCGCAACGAATGGATCCAACGGTTATTTCCGAGTGTTATTCACAGTGTTTATCGGCAGAAACAGAATCCGACGGAAGTTTCAACAAAGTTGGTAATCCTTTTATCGCTTTTTCAACACAACCGATAATCCTTGTCTAAACATATTCACGCACAAATACACACACACCCCCGTTGGAAAATACTGGCTGTTGCCAATGTTACCAAACGGGCAAAGTTTACATTTGGACTAAACAATAATATGTGGGGGTTTTTTTGAACAAGCAAAATGGTAAAAGGTGCGTTGGACTACAACCCCTCCCAATATGCTTCTCTGTATTTGGATATAGGCCATTTTTATTAAAGAGGTCTGCACAGGAATTGCCTCAACAGCCATTTGTGTCGTCCTGCACAGATGGCAGGACACTGTGGCCAGCAGACAGCGGGGGCTCCAGGGGATAGTGGAAGAGGCATGCGAGAGCAAGGGAGGATGGGAAAGAGTAATTACAAAGAGGATAACATGAAAGAGAATGTAAAATAGAAGGTAGGCTTGACAGAAAGATTTGATCGATATAAAAAGGACAAAACTGAGCGTCCATCCCGTCTATCCCGCTATGACGCCGTGGTAAACAGTGGTAAAAACAAACCAGAAAAAAAAAAGACTAAACCCTAAACCTGATAAAACTGTACATGTTACAATACGCAGAGATACGATTGGCCACCTGGCGTTAAGGTTTCAGAGTCAGCAGTTGATTTGATACAGGTATGATCCCAGGTATTTAGGTGTGTGTGTGTGTGTGCGTGTGTGTGTGCCTCTCTTCACAGCAGGGGCCTTTGGAAGCTTGCAGGGATTCACTCTGTTAACCCGGGTTTTCCAGTTGAAGGAAGCTCGCCCCCTTCACGTCTCTACCCACCTCCCCATATGCCCCATTTCACCACACAGGTAGGAGATCCTGGCTCCAACAGCACAGGCTGGAGTCGCCCGTTCTCTCCAGATGGCCGGGGAGGGAGAGTTCCGAGATGAGATTCCCCAGAGCGAGAACTGCGCCACCAAGTACACCACTTTATATTTCAGGCATTTATCTCAGATGCTGATTTTCACAGCGACCTGCATCGAGGGAGCGGCGACTTTGCTCAGTATGTTTGCTCAAGGACACTAACGTGGCACAAGCCTGTTGTGCCAAATGTGACCTGTCTTTTCTTTTTTTCTTTTTTAGGCCTTCACTTCAAGCTCTTGACCACCTGCCAGCCAAACACAACCCACCACTTCAAACCCTGAACAAAGGCACTGATCGACGACTCTTGCATAAACTCGCACAAACACCCTTATTCCTCATCTGTGCTTGTAAACAACGTCGCACACTTTAAGCGGTTCCATTCCGAACACCCCGCAAATTCTGACACTGACTCGATTGCTCGTCCCGCGGGGGCTTGCTGTCTTATTTCCCTCCTCTCCGTTGCTCCTCTGTCGAAATGGACGTGGAGAGAGCCGTCTGGTAAAAGCAGCTGTAATGAGATGTGGATGGCAGCGTGCGGCGGGTCGGATCATAGCGCTCACATACGAGAGGCTGCGGGAAACATTAATACAAACACCACCTCAGAGTCCGGACGTACGGCTAGGGGCCGGGCTGTCGGCTGATAAATGAGAAGGTTAACAGCACCTCCAACTGCGGTGTGTGTGTGTGTGTGTGTGTGTGTCAGCGTGTCAGAGTGCATGTTTGTGCATGCACGCTCCGGCTAGTGCAAATAAATGGAGTTGTCTATCGCTGACTGACAGTTACACATAAAGGAATTGTACGGTTGGATAAAGCCATAGGCAGGGGCACGTAAGAACAAGACCTATTTGTGGATTAATGATCAAAAGCCTCCTGACCACATGAGGATTGGCTAAACATGAAATATATATATATATATATAGAGAGAGAGAGAGAGATGGATAAAAAGCTGCTTGGTAAAACGTCTGTCAATGTGAGCGAGAGAGATCAGATGATGGGTAGAGCAGGGACAGTGTTTGTCTTTTGTATCACGTATAACAAGTGCGGAAATGAGTTGTGCCGCTCGTCTTAGTGCTAATAAGAGCACATCGTCTCAGACGCGAAACCAGACAGAGCTTCGGCAAACTTCATATAACAGGAATATTTTCCCAGAGCCGAAAGTCCGTGATCAACTCTTCCCTGGTTCCACACCAGTGGAGAGAGAGGGGGCGGAGGCTGCTGGCTGAGGTTTACGCAACTGATCACTAATATAATGAAAGACTTTGCAAATGGGTCCTTTTGCTCTGCCTTTGATTCTGCTCGCTCTCCATGTCTGCGTGTATGTCTCTCTCTCTCTCTCTCTCTCCCCCTCGTTGTCTCTGTTTTCTCTCTCTCGTCCACTGGAGCATTAAAGGTGGATTTCGATGGCTCTGTTGTTATTTCTGTAACACAATGGATCACCCCCGTGTAATGTAACCAAACCCTTTTCCTCGCTTTTAACTGGCCCCTCCCTCCCTATAACATCCATCGCTCTGCTCTGCACACACCCCTTCCCTCCATCTCTCCCTCCATCTCTCCCCCCATCTATAGAGAATTAGACAGAGTATAAATGGTGCCCATGGCAGGGTCAGACAAATGTACAGATCCTCTCAATGGGCTCTATTGACTGGTGTTTATTTAAGGCCTGGGACATTAGCCGCTGCTAAATCTACCTCAATCTGCCCGTCTCAGCTTCTCGGCCTCAGCCACGTATTAGCCTCAACGCTACACAGACGACTCGCCGCTCCCGGATCACGGCCACAGGGCAAACATGTCTGCCTGCCTGCCTCCCTGGATACTTCTATACTACATCCATATGTCTATGGGCTGTTTGCCTGTGCATGATTGCTGACATTAGGCCTGTAATGACCCTGTCTAACAGTCGTACAACGGCACAATGGAAAACGCAGTGCTTGTGTGGAGCAGCAACAATAATATGAGTTGAGGTTGGGTTTTTTTTTTTTTTTTGAGAGTTGTGCTTGTAATAATGAAACAGAGAACTGAAAATGTCTATAATTGTCGGAAAATTAGATACAATGCAACCTAAGTCTAACAGGCACTTAGCACAAACATTTAGATGAAATGCATATTCTTTTCTAAACACTATCATAACATAACAATAATTGATCCGCGTGCTGTAATTGTTCTCCTGGTTAGAGGGGAGGGGCCGGGCCGCAGCTCCTGAGTGGGCGTTTTCCTGTAATTGTCGCATTTATGATGCACATCTATTACCTTTCATTAAAGTTGAATGCACAGCAAGCTGTGAACAGTAGACAACAACAAACCTACATGAGGCGACGCAGCTGGAGCACAGGCCAAGTTTCAACAAACGACTGCGCCGACTGATCAGCTGGGACAGAGACAGAAATAGGGCCTTTATAGGATCCACTCATCAAAGCAACATCCTGCCAGCTCCACCGGCCAGACGCGCAAATAAAAGCTACACACACACACACACACAGACACACAAATCCTTTCACCAATCAATAATTCAGCTAAAGAGAGGCACATGCTACGCCCCACTGCACTAATCAATAGAGAGCCAAATGTTATTGTTTTATCTCATCTTCTGACTTTCACATTCTAATCTGGGCTGACGAGCACATGCCGGATTGCATCAGACAACTCCATTAGATTAAAACATTAAAACACACACACTGTCCAGACGGGATCCAGGCTCCCCCGAAATCCGAACCGAGGCGCCGCAAATATTTTCTGCCGCGCAATTATGACAATGTTCAGCTCGTTTCTTTACCATAAAGTCCTCCGTTATAACCAGGCACAGATGCTCTATAAATTTTCTATGCATTGAATCACAAATATGTGTCATAAAATGGAGGCGAGAGAAGGAGAATGGCAATGCTTTGGTATGAGTTACGCCCCACTCCCCCCCTCCCTATTCCTACCACATATTTATGCCCACCCCACCCCCAAAACCCCCGCCCACATCTCTTGGGAGAATGAGTCTATACGTTGAGAATGCAGCAATGAAGATGAACAAAAATACCTATGTGACTTGAGCCTCGTAGTTAAATCTGAGCTGAGGATGTGTGCATATTTGTGTGTATGCGTGAGCGCACGTCAACACAAAGTGACTGCCGTGCTGTTTTGTTGACTGTGAATTGAACCTGCCACCCAAGGCCCTTCTCCCCTCGCTGTAATCGAGCCATCAATGATCATTAACGAGCGCGTGAGGTAGCTCTCCACAGCCCTTTGGCCACATTGCCCAACACTCTGGGCCTGCCTCCACGCCTCCCACCCTCCCTCCTACTGACCCCATCTGCGGCTCCATCATATCAACCCACGAGGCCACAGACTGTGCCAACTAAAAACCAAAATTAATATGAACGTCGGCTGCCGACTGATAAAAGGGAAATGTTTGCGTCTCGTGCCCCCACCGCGAGTCTCGTTTGCATCGCGTGCGACCATAGCAGCTCGCTCAAGGATACATCAATCGCTGACGGTGGCAAGATCGGATCTGCACTGACCTTGGGATTGAACTGCAGCACTGGCGAAGGAGGCAGGGGGCCCTGTTGCAACAGAGCAGGGAGGCAGAAAGTGAGAGGAGGGAAGAGAAGGAGAAAAGAAAAGTGGGAGGGAGGGGGGGGGGCAGGGGAATGGAGGGGCATACCCTGATTGAGAGGGCCCCAAGATGAGTAACTCTGAGATATGAGAAGGGGGAGGGAGAGAGGGGGATGATGGAAGGAGGGGTGGGGGTGGGAGGGAGAGGGAAGCCATATGGCAGCAGCACAAATGTATTAAACTATAAATCAGGCAAAGCTTGTGGACTGCCAGGTGGAGCTGCACGAAGGTCTCCCCTTCTCCAATCGCAGTGGTTCACAATGCAGCTCCACATCAATAAGTATCAAAACATCAATGGCTTCCTGCTTCATCAGTTCCAGTGGCACGTTCTCCACCACCACCACTCCTCCACACAAATTCCCGTATTTCACATTGGGTCATGTTTTTGCTGCCTTTACACTTTTACACCATGGGATGAGTAGAGTTTGAAAACAGTGACGCCAAACACAAGCTGAGTGTTAAAACCAACATTTTCATTTTCTCTCATTTGGGAAAATAAACACTTTTTGCTACTGTTATAAAATTAAATACATACTTTGCCTGAATAACATACAACAATAATAATAATAGTAATAATAATAATAATAGTTGTTTTTCAGTCAATGGACAAAAACCTGATCATCACACCACAACAATGATGTTATGGTGTATGTTCCACATGCTCAGCCAATGTCCTGGTGGCTACCAGGGCCAAGACCTGAGTTTCCCTCCCACAGGCACTGATGCATGTTACATCTAGCGAGCAAACATGGGCGACGTTCTTCATACCTGCTGTGTGTCAGAAACATACTGACAGACATCAAGGCAGAGCGGCTGAGTTCACTCATCTGTTGTCCTCGCTTTGTAAAACACAACAAAAAACGGCATCTCTGCCGTTTGGATACTTATCAACTTCTCGGAGAAATGTTTGATTTACCACTTTAGAAAAGTGGCACTGAGGCCTTGTCACAATGGCCTACATTCAGCTCCAAGAGTAAATTAAATCTGGGTCCTAATTCTGTCATCCCTTTAATCTATGACACCACAAACACAACCAACTGACAGTTATTTGACGAAAAGCCTTGAAATCGAAGATACGTTTTATGCGGTGTGATACACTTCACGCCGCTGCATGAAGTGTGTCACGTCAGGAGCTCATCAGTTTCAGTGAGGAATGGAGGTTACTGGACAGCTCCCAGTAACGGCCCAGTAAGCTGGACCAACAGTAGCGTTCAGCCTTGATCCCTGAACCCACACACACGCACACACACACACACACACACACTGAAAAAGACATCCAAGCTGTAACAAGGTACCTGCCATCTGAAACCATCACAACCAAGGCCAGCTATCCATCAAATCCCATCTCCACTCAGGGATGAGAGGAGGATGAATGGAGTGCAGTGGGAAAGGGGAGCTGGGGGAGGGTGTGGTGGTCAGGGTGAGGGTGAGGGAGGGCGGTGAGAGGATGTGAAGTGGTGTGGGTAGTAGTGTATGGAGTAGAAGATGAGTGGGCTTGAGAGATGCAAGAGGAGCAGAGGAGCAGCATACCTTGGTCTGGAGATAGTGGGGGTAGTAGTAGGTGTACTGAGGGTACATTGGCTGCTGCTCCAATCGCTTGCCCATGTAGCTGGAATCCTTAGCACAGAGGCAGGGAATGGTGACACGGGGATGGGAGCTGCCAAGTAGCTAGCAATGGGATGGAGGCAGTGGAAAGGCTGTGCAATTCCTATCTTTACTGTCCGCACCACCGTGTCACAAGCCAGTCGTCCAGGGAGAAGGTCTACGTGGGGGGGGCAGCAGCAGCTGGGAGAAGGTCTGCCTCTGCTGTAGAAGATCCTGATGAACAGTCCAGAATCTCAAGTCTCGAGCTCCCGGAGCAATTAAAATATTTCCATAAGTGCTGGAAACCGAGAGCGGCGGCGTCTCTGTCGGCAGCTGGTAGGGGACGGTGGACGGCGGACGCGCGGTATGGGTGAGGTAGACGGAGAAGAGGGGAGAGAGGAAACGTGAAGCGGCGCAGGTGGCAGTGGTCCTGCAAAATGTTGGAAAATGGGAGAGGAAGAGGAGGAGGAGAGGAGGAGGAGGAGGAGAGGGATGGCGAGGAAGAACGGGAGAAGACGTAGAGGTTCACTTCCCTGTTGAAGCTGTTTCACTCCAATCTTTTTTTCCCCCCTGTGCTTTAATCCGCCTCTCTTTCACACACTGTGAATGTGACTCTCTCTCTCTCTGACATGCACTCTCTCTCTCTCCTCTGTAGTCTGATCCAACGGTGGCTGCACGCTGTCCTGTTTGGCGAGGGGGGGGGATATCCTCAGCACCGGTTTGCCGACAGATGCACTTTGAGCACGGAGCAGAATCCGGAGGCGAGAGGCACAGGGAGCAGTCTCAGTCTGGTGAGATGCGGTCGGCTTGGAGCAGGAGGGCAGAAAACGCACACAGATTTCTATCCTAGTTTATAAGAAACGATGCAACGCAGGCGGCGTAAATGTTCTTCTTCTGTTTTTTGTTTTTTATTTTTTTTTCAAGAAAAAAAAAGAAAAAAAATCCACGGGTGGGTTAGACAATCCTCTGGGTTCCAGCGAGAAGGCGAGTGAAAGAAACCAAACACAGTGGCTGTGTCCCAGGTGCCCGGTGAAGACGGAGTCGTCCCTCGTCTGCGATCCTCCCTCTTCCTGCTCTTGTAAAATGTGCTCCTTATTTCTTCCTTTGGCTCTCTCACTCCTCTAAGCAGCTCGCCTCTTTCCCTTTCCCTCTGTCACACAGTCGCTCTCTCTCTCTCGCTCTCTCTCTTGCGTGTGTGGTTTCTCTATCAGCCTCTCTCTCTCTCTATCCTTCTCCTCTACACTGACAGGGTGATAGAGGGGGCTCGTCCGAGGCTGCGAGCAGAGCGGCAGCCTCCTCCTCCCCCCCCCCCAGCCCAGCCGGTAGGAGGGTCTTGAAGCTGTGTGCGAGAGAGGGATCCAGACACAGACCAGCGGGCTGCAGTGTTTCCACAACCTGGGAGAACGCGGGGAAGAGGAGAGGAGAGAGGAGTGGAGGCGAGAAGGGGACGGAGGCAGCGCGAGGAATCGATTCCCCCTACTGGCTGCATGTGGTGCTACCACCCGGAAAAACAAAGCCCTCAAATAAAGGCTCTCTTAAAATCAAAGTTCTTTTCAAAAGGGGGAAGTATGAAAGCAATGTTGTTAAACGGGGCCTATTCTATAGACAATAATAACGATAGGGTTTGATGTGGAACTCAGAAGGATGTTAACATCATTTATAAAGAGTGTTATAATAATACCGGTCTCTAAGTCCTGACTGTGATGGTGAGGAGAAAATGATGACAATGGAGGTACTATCTCTTCTGACGGACACTGACCCTGAGCCGAAGCGTTACAGAAATGTGTGGTCGGCGTGTGTTTGCTTGATCCCAACAAGATCAAACACAGGGATGTAAATTATTACACTCAGAAAGTCCCCGTCTCCCTCTCTCACACACATTCACATACACACACACAGACACCCACACACAGGAACTGACCTAAAGTCCTCGAGGGTATCTCGGTGACGTTCAGGCCACAAGTTCAGGAGCCTAATTTTTCACTCAATTAGCAATTCAGCCTGGTTTTCATTTATCACTATCTGCCGCGAGTACTGCAGGAAGCTGCAGTCAGAATCGACGCAATGAAATTACTGGACTGAACGCAGTTGTGTTCTGGACCTTTCCTCAAATGAAAATAGACCCGTGACTCCGGGGTTCAGGTTTTGCATTTCATCTGTTACACTTGACGGCCTTTTAGGAAAACCCACGAGGGCCGACGTCTCCTCCTGAAACAACAATAACCTAATTACACATCTCGAGTGCAAATCTCAGTTTAAGTGGTTTCGGCTGTGAAAAATACACATTCCTTACCACAAATTATTTTAAGAACGACTAAAATGTACATTATGAGGAGTGATGTGCGGATTACATCCCTGAAATATCCCAAACAGAAGAACAAAAGCATACAACTTTTATCATTATCAGGCTGATATCTATAGTCGATTACTAGTTGACACGTTAAGGATCTGTCAGTATATGGTGAAAGTCAGAATGTAGGGAACTAAAGAAGATGGACAGATGCCAGCAGCGAAAGAGAGTGAGAAATAGAAGAGACACATGGGGAGATTGGTATAGAAAGAGGCAGGACTTACAAGTTATCTCTGTATTGGACAGACAAGTCCCATCACATCTGGATTTTCACCTACAGTTCCCAGACAGGGGGCAAAACACCAGCAGATCTGGTTAGTTTCACCCACATTCTGTCCACATGTCAGCAAAAGCCATGTTTATCACTGCAAATGATGCTTCTACCATTCGAGAGTTCCATTGGGAATAATGAAATTTCATTATTTTCTGTCTTTTAAACTGACTAATAATCTGCAGAAATATCGAGACTGAAAATAATTAGCAGCTGAAGCCATGTTTTTAGTAAAATAAATTCAAAATGTTCTCCTCTAATTATGGAAAATGTGCTACTACTAATGACTGCAAACTCACTTTAGCGTATATTTATTCAAATCAGACGACACTGAATGGAAACACAGGAGAGTTCCATTACACAGACGCTGGTCAACTAAACCATTAATATTCATTGATTCAACCATTAAGAATTAAAAGTCTGGAATTGAGACTTGACTCTGGAAACTGAAGAACTTGACCTGTGACCCCACAGACAACACTAGAAACTACCTCGAGAACTGGCTGACCTGAACTTTCATTCTTGACCCCACGTGGAGACTTTATAAAGGTAATTTCACTTTAACTGGAGACCAGTAATGCACACTGTATTTACTGTTCTGAACATTGACTCAAGTCCGATCTGGTCTACACGCTGGTTTATCACGATCAAGCTAAAACTGCGCCTCTCGCCGCTGTTTTGAATATTTAAAGGCGTTCGCTGGGAGCCGCTCACGTGTCTGCATCCAAAGTTTGTCAAACATTCCCATCCGCCGGAGCCATCTGCTGCTCCTCTGTTCTCAGGTCTCCCCGTGATGCTTGCTGTTGATTCACTTTCTATATCGAGAGCATGAGTGAGTCATTCACATGGCTTTGAGAGAAAAAAAAGATTTCGAGGAAGACAGCTGAGAGAACGTCATGTCCCTGAAGGTGTTAAGTAGTTGCAAATTTGAGAAGAATGCAAGCGAGTAATACAAAACATCCGCATGACCACAGCGTGTCCACCGGTCAAAACTAAAGCAGTTCAAGTGACATAATAAAAGGTATCTTTTTTTTTTATTAACCTCAGCAAGTTAGTGCAGCAAAAAAAAACAAGCTTTTTTTCACGAGATAGTTCAATTATATCAACATCCACGGAGACGTCGGAGAGCTGAGGCGGCACTGAAAGAGCTGCCCTTTTGTTCATTGACTCTTCTGACAACAGCAGTTATTCCGTTAATGTCCTAAATCTCAATTTATCGGGGGGGGGGGACACAACAAAGCTGAGCGAGAATAGGCTCAAAACCACATAAAGAATGAGAAGTGAGAGTTAAGAAGAATACAATGTTCCCATCCTGATTGAATTCCTAATTCCATGACCATGTCGCCCTATTGGCCAAAGCTTCTCCCCGAGGGGCAACTAGTCCACTTCCTTAAGCTGCTGCAGAAAGCGAAAGGTTTTGTTTCCTGCGGCTTTGCTGGACTGTCCCGTCACGGGTGTTTCCCAGAAATGACCAGATGCTTGGAATTCGAGGGAAGGCTGGCGCAGAGCCAAGGGAGAGGTGGTAGGGGATGGAAGAATGGAGGGCGGGAGGGAGGGAACTGGAGTTAGGGAGAAGCCGGGTCTGGTATTCCAGGAAAAAACGTTCAGCTTCTGGTAGTGGTCATCTTGCATGTTTAATGAGAACTTCCCTTGGGCAGACTGGTCGTGAAATATGAACCGTCTTAACAATCCAACTATGATGTGGTGGACGCAATTTGCTCTTGCAACAACTGACAATGCCATCCATCAAACATCTTTTTTGGGGGGGAGGAGGGGGTATGGCACAGATGTAATTATTATCTTAGAAAACATGGCTGACTGTTGATGATCGTTCATCAACGTTGGTCATACGTTGTCATGAGAGGGTGGAAGACCTGGTACTCATTCAATCAACCATTTTTTTCCCCCTGCTTCATTCCCATATTGTGAAGACCGACTTGACCGCGCTGAACTAAAATCCGAAATCAATACGTCAGTAAATGATTGATATTTCCACGTAGTCACAATGACAAAATGTTTGTGCAGACTAAGCGGTCTTGAATTAAATGGTGGAGTCAAGTCTCCATCACAATCAGTCGCGTTAGATGACGTTAGAAGATATATGATTGTATTTGTAAATTGTCGGGCCGAGCCAAATTGCCCAGTAATGCAACTGGCCTCGATTCAAGCCCTCTTCCTGAAATATTGTAATCTAAGACACGGACCAACACACTGAACAACGCACAATAAAAAAAAAAAAAAAAAACACCCACCTCCCCCTATTTCTAGACATAGCGAGGATATATTTTAACATTGTGTGTGTAAGTTCAGCATATCTCTGACACATACTTTCCTAATACATTCTTATCATTGCACAACGGATGACAGCCTGAGGTAATTCAACACTTTCCCCCTCTGAGAGTATAATTTTACACAGTGCAAAGCGCAGGGTGATATATGGGCCAGATATCATTGCAGGGTGCCTCTCTTTATATTTTATTTTCTTTCTATACAATGGTCTCATCACCTGGTTTTGCCCGTTAATTTAATACTTTCGCTATAATGCGAAAACCGCAAATTGAATCTGGACCACCGGCTCCGCGCTGAGACGTTTGATAAACACCAGGCGGATCTCCAGTGAGTCGTTATCTTCTATCACAACACAGAGGAGAGCAACGCAGGCCTAATGGGGAGGAAATATGAGACCGGACACGCATGAGTAAAAATGACTCACGGCACACGTTATTTCACCCAATAAGAGACAGGCAACGGACCTCAAAGAGTTTTAACTGAGTACACTTACTAGATCTCTGTTCCTAATGTGAACTAACAATCCACCAATTATTTTCCTTATTAGCATGATTCTGAGAAAGTTGTTGCAAATGATGCCACACGCGGGAAAAGGCGCCCATCTGTGCACATGCGTTTTCAACGTACTGTATATAAGTGTGGATGTGTGCGTCACAATTTTTTGCGTGTGCTGTGTGTGTGTGCGAAAATGAAAACACATCAGTCAAACTCAGATCTGACTTCCAGCGCCACCTCATACGAACCCCAATGCAAAATATACATTAAACTTGCGACAGAAAACTGGCCGTGTCCCTCTGTGAACCGCCCAGGCTCCACTGCCAAGGACAGCATAAAGGAGGGGGACGCGTTGCCAAGAAAATCTCTGCATACTAAAGAATTAAGCTATACAGAGTGTGTAAGTTTGAACAATGGATAGTTTCCATGTGGACCTGCTGAGCCAAAACATTCAAAATCCACATTCTCTAGCAAATGAGGAAGTCAGACCCCACAGAGAATGGAAAAATGAGTCACAGATTTGGAAAGAGGCCTATCAAAGCTTAATCACAGCGCAGCACTCTGAGCCAATGATGTGCGCTCTGTTTTGTGAGTCCACTGAAAATGCCCGGAACAAATCCACATCGCACGAGTCAGTCACCCTCATCAGTTCTGTGCCACTTTTTATGCGCGAGTGTGCTCGCGCATCGAAAAACAAGATGATCTGTATTTGAAAGTTTTATTTTAAAAAAAAGAAAGAAAGAAAGAAAGAAACATCTAAAGTAGTCCTGGGAAGAAACTGCATTAAGAAGATGCTGCTGCTGTATTTTGTGTGCATGGGGGGGGGAAACTGTCAGAGGCCCACAGGTGGGGTGAAATAGTGAAGTAATAAGAGAAAGGTGCTGAAGGTTGTGCCCAGAGCAGATAGAGATTGGAGACCGGGATAAGAGTTATAGCTACCGGGAAAAGATCGGCAAACGCCTGTGAAGCTCAATGCTGTCTGCAATTGAGCAGGATGGGATGGGAGGACAGCAGCGATGTTTTAAAGCACTGCTAAGCCATCCCTGAATGAAGTGAAATGACCACATGCCACACAGAGATGAGGAGTGAGAGGGAGGGGAAGGGCAGAGTCGGAGACGGTGCGGAGAGGTGGAGAGAGAGGGAGAGGAGAGAGAGAAAACAGTGTGTGTCGTTCGGCGAGGAATATTTCAGGGGGGTAAATGGAGCAGAACTCCATTCCAGCTCCTCTCTTAACCTCCCCCGGTGTCTCCTCCTCCTCCTCTGCATGCAAAGCATGAGGCCCAGGAGACAAAAGCACAGAGACGAGGAGACAAGCATCAGAATATAAATAAATAAATAAATAAATTTTTGCTCGTGCATTTGTTTTAGCAAGAGAAAACACACACACACACACACACACACACACACACACAGGTGGAAATGCACTCTCATGTAATTGACATTCTGAGCCGTCTTTTGATTTAAACAGTGAAAAGGTGAAGGCTGTTGACCCGACCACACAGGCAACCACCTGGCACGTCACCCACTGGGATTTGTTTTTTTCTATCTTTTCTTTTTTTTTTTTGTTGCCATTCAACGAACAGCAACAGCCTTTTCCCTCGTGATGATAATAAACCGTTAGAGTGACAGTTTTTCTATTCACAACAAAGCGCATGGCTACGCTTATGTGAAAGCGGATACTCGCGGTGGTGAGACGACTGAGACGACTTATCCCCAGACGTTACAGTTTGTTTCAATCCGTGGAGATTTATATCATCTTTCGGCTCATAGCATCATGTCTGCGCAAAAGTGAGTCAAGTGGACATCGTGAAGCATTTAGCACTTGAAGATCCTGGTCATCCCCATGGGAATTTGATGAATTTGATGGATTTGTATGACGCGATGCAGCCAGATGGCACTGAGGCACTAGAAGAACGACGCACCTGATGATTAACAACAACTACATTCTGGTGCAACTCTTCTGGGTAACATTCAGATATCACTGTAAGTAAGACTTTCGGTGCGATGTACTTTGCGCCTCCCTCCTTGGTGGTGCCTCTGTGATAAGTACAAGTACTGCAACAAATAAATGGAGGGAAACAGCTCCAGCAGACCAACAAAGCTTTCACACAACCAAGCCCGACTGCTGAAAGGGGACAGAGGAACCAGGAAGGTGTTAGATGCACATCCTGTCATTCACACAACAAACAACTGTTCACTGATGGAGCAGGAATAACACAGTGTCAGACAGTTAGTTAGAGGAGGAGTGATGGAAAGACTGCAACACTTTGAGAACAGGTGAGGAAACAGCTAACAAACTGTCACTCTCGTCACTACTGAAGGTCAGCCGCTCTGTGGCGCCCCCTCGTTAACCGCACTGTTTTATAGCAGTAACAAAGCGTGCAATAACATGTGCCTTCACTTTATGTCCGGCTGTATGGGGCGCGACCGAGCCAATGGAGACGAGAGCGATCAAGCTGTTGAACGATCAAGACTCGTTCAAGCGCCGCTGCAGGACCACGCGCAGGAACTTTGAAAACAAGAGCGCTGTTAAATAAATCAAAAGGCTCCATGACAGCTTATCTCGGTCACAAAACCAGGTTAAGACCAGGGGACACAACTAAAGGTTTAAAGCCACACTAACAAACAGGAGGTGATGCCATGCTTACTACACATATCACATATCTGAGCCACTGTAATTGGACCACGGGAAAAAAAACTTTTGCAACACAGAAAAATATACAAAAAAACGAACATAACAAGATGAATAAACATGGTTTATGCTAAAGATGTGTGACTGCACTGAACCGTATCCTATTGTCTGGTGTGGTGCATTTAATCATGCTCCAGCAACTTTTCTTTATTTATTCATTGTTTTAAACAACCTTTTCAACAGAAGCGTTTTTACTTGCAGAATTATGGATACATTTGTTTATTACTGCGTCTCATTTAGGCAAAGAGTTTCACTTTGACACCGGGCCTCATGCGCATCTGCTTGGGACCTGTTCCAAAACTCAAATTTACTGTCCTATTAAAACACATTTAATTCAATGAATCAATAGGTTGAAGCTGCGGCGCCACCATCATATCACGTGAAGTCAAGAAGAACCCATCCTACGGAGAAAACAACTGTTAAAGGGATTCGCGTTGACTGTCGTGTTGTGATACGGCAAAATGAATCTGACCAAGTCTCAGATCATCTGTGACGTAACGGATGATCACGAGTATGTAAATAATATGTAGCAGCAGACCTTCACTGGCTTTACTAGAATCACTGAGGCCTCCACATCTTCGTTCCCATACGGTTCATGTTCAGCCATCACTCATGCCCATGTTGCATGATTGCGCTGAAGGACTAGTATAATCAAGCATAATGCTTTACAGATGTTATGGGTGTTTTTAAAGCCAACGCTACAGCCCCCGGCATCTATATGAAAACCCATCTGTGCACACATATCAACATGTTTGCGTGTCTGTGTCTGTGTCTGCGTGTGCTGCTGAAAACTATAGACCTAAAGATATAATCAGGGCCAAACATTAAAAATTAAGGTCACATCTACAGCTCAGGATGTGTGATTTATGGTTCCCTGCTCCACCCTGTCATTGACTAATCACGTGAAGGGAAAATAGCAGGTGCAAACCGATCTGCCGAGGAGAGATTTCACAGATGAGACGAACCAAAAACTGGCATTAAACACAGCCAAGAGACAGCACTAAGCCAGCAGTGACGTGTAAACATGACAGTCCACATGATCGGAACAAGAGAAGACACACATTTAAATCCCACTAAGATCTGCCAGCACCCTTCCTAATCCGCTCTCTAACATCTCCCATTGTGTTCCACATCCAATATCAACCGCGAACCGCTGCTAAATGAAGAGTGGAGGCGCATCATAGCCAGGAATCTGCATGGACCGCCTGCTCTTGTGAAATAGGAAATGAAACATGCAGAGGCTTGGAATCGTAGTCAAATTCTGGATATTCCTGTGGTCTGGCACTCGGGGCTCTGTGGCCGGGGCATTTAATTCCTAATGGTGGAGAACGCCAAGCTCTGGTCACGACAGGAAATGCCTGCTAGGTGAAACATCCGCCCAGAGAGCACTCAGTCAGAAGTGTCGGATACACAAGGTTTCCCTGCAAACTCAGTGCTCCGTCATCATGGATATACTAGTTTGGTCAGTAACCAGTAAGTTGCAACAATACAGAAAAGGGAACTTCTTGTGTGTTGTTTGGCCTATAACAGTTTAACAACTCTGCAAGCTTTGGCTGTTGATTTTACTGCATTTAAAAAAAAGCATTTCCTATTAGTACTGAATAATATTAAAAAATATACAAACCGACAAGCACTGGGAATAGCAGCTTCAATTATCTAAGCAATACATTCTAATGCAAAGATGCTTACGCACTGAAATTGACAGTGGCTTCAACAGTTGAATGCATTTGCTTAAATAACCAGGCGATTAAACTATAATTGTTTAAATAAAAATGAGAGTGTAGGTTCTGCAGAGATGCATAAACACTGTCCAAGCGTGATTGTATGTATGTGCGGGACCATCGGGGGCCGGAGGGGTCAGCGAAGGAATGTCACAGGAAGTAAATGCATGTTCGTACACAGAGGCTCAGCACTCATTCACTCCCTCTGTGTGGACTCTCCGAGCAAATTAAGGAAGCCTTGGCAGCCTTTTAATGGTCTGTCACAGTCTAACAGGTTTAGAGCGCTTACAATGGACCCAGGCACTAAGCCCGACAGCTCGCGCTTAATTGTTCCGATCCTGTGTGTGTGTGTGTGTGTGCATGGTGCCATTCTGTGCCTGTAACTAAAGTCATTGATTCTCGTTATGAGATCAGATAAGAGGGACACTTCATTCCTGTCAGTCTGTCGGGCTGACTGGCTCAATAAAATCAGCGCTGTGGCTGATATGTCAGGTCGAAGGTGGTGCCAATATCTATATCTATCTATGTATCTTCCAAACATAACTGGACGGTAGAGAAGAATATGGCCCTAAACGTATTCGACGTATTCGTGCACAGTTACTTTCTCGCTCAGCCAATTATAGGAAGTTAATTGTGTGGGTCGTATTCCACAAAAAAAAGAGAGAAAAAAAATCATGGAATTTCAAATAAACCCTGCTCAGGCAGAGACAAAGACGTACGAGGCACGGGGCTATAAACGGACTGAGTTATTGACTCAAGCGACCGACGATAAACAAGACATCAAGTGTCTCAATTTTCAAGTGGTGCCTGAAGAAATCAGCAAAGCAAGTAAATCCATTTGCTTTACACTCTGAAACCCACAGTCTATCAGCCAGCAAAATGGTCCATGAAGGACGTGTTGGTGGTGGTGCCTAAAATCCCTCCTAAATGGTTGGAGATTCTGAGCCGTGTGACCTAGAATATGTTTGACAATCTTCTTTTAATTAGGCCTTGAAGACACAACTCATTCCAACTGCTGTCCCGAGAGCTAAATTAATTACTGAGACAAAGCCCATTCTAGCTCATGGCAAAGATGAATCATTGCAGTATTTGGGGAATGAGGCGCGCTCTTCAATCAAGAGCTGATGAAAGAGGCTCACACTTTAAAATGTAAACGAATGTAATTCATCATAAAGCTTTCCCAGCCACACCACACATGCACAGTACAAATCATCACTAACCAGGGCTTTTATTCTCTTTGGTGGAGTATTTCTTTTGTAGAATACATCAAAAACACAAACTGGAAGTTTTCAGGCGGATAGAAATACATCCATTCTGTCCATAGCCTCATTGCCCTTCGTTCACTACCTGCTTTCCTTCTATCACGCCCTCTTCACTCGCATCATCCCACCATTCACAGGAAAATTCAAAGCAGTTGTCTTGTCCTGTGGACGAGCTTTCGATTGTCGCCACCCGGCAGGCGGTTCATTCAGCTAAATGACTGTGTCATCTGTCAGGCTGTGTAAATGGCTGTTTGTGAGTAATGGCTAATTAAGCAAATCACAACACAGAGGGTGGTGCCAAAGCCAGGGCCTCACAAAGAGAAACAGATCAGAAGGTGAAGAGAACGGAGGGAGCTGTGTGATACCTACACCGATGCAAAAATGTATATTTGTTTTGTATTTTTGTTTGCTAGTTTTAATTTAATTCTCGGATACAAATTAACCAACTAACGGCTATAAAAGTAACAAAACTATTGGTGCCTACAAAGTGTTACAAGAACTTTGGAATCAATGGTTTAATAACAATACTATCTCTGATCACCATCCACTTTCTCAGGCTCTAGCGATGACCCATTCTGCCTCGGCCTGAGTTTTCAAGCCTTGTGAATGCAGAGATGTACCTGAAATCGCTGCGAGCAGGTTCCTATTGACTGGATGATTGGACGGGGTGTGCTCGACAAGTCTAATGAGGTAACAACCAGAGGTTGCTTGTGCGACACCTCCACGTTAAATCGAAGTTTTCACAGGGATGTACATGTCCTCAGACAGAACATAACAGACCTTCATGGTGTTTTCATTTGGAGAAAAATGTGCTTTCTTATCTGAGGCTGCTAAAGGGGGAACTTTACCATACAGAAGTAAAGGATAACATATGAAATACCAACCAAATATCATCCAGCCAACAGTTCATGCACTTTTATTCCAGCAGTGCGGTATTTGTTATCGTAGAGGGAAAAGAGATCCGGTTTCCTTCTCTGTGGGACAAGTACAGGTATGTGGTTTTATCTGGATGTTATGAAAAGAGATGAGCGGCAGCAGCACATAGACTCAAAGTGGGCTGGTGCTCGGGTGAGAATTGATTCCTAGACTTTCCCCATACTGCATATCTTAACCTGACAGACTTCAGAGTGGGGTCTGCACTTATTATACTTTCATCTGCATGAAGAGATAAGAACGGGCTAACGTGTTTGAGGTTGTCCCTCTTTCAGCTGACTGAATATATGACCTTGGGATGAACCCCATGTACGGTTTTTGGGGGGATGTCTAAATGTGATCCCACCCTGCTTATTTTAGTTTCCTTGAGGGGGATGATGATATCCGTCGTACACTTCTCTGCCATTTCCCCTGCATGTGTGGGGTGTCATGATGTCACTGGGTCTGACAGGCACGTTAGGGAGAGAAATGCGCAAACATTACGATGGTGAAGTTTTCGCTTGGGCTGCATTTATTTATACCATAATAAGAAAATGTACACGGTATGATCGACAAGATCCTTACCGTAATACTCCCTAAAAATAAGATACTGATTCCAAACCAATGAGCAGAGGAATACACAGTACCAACACTTTTGTTGACACTTATCAGTCATAAATGGGCCTGGTCACACCAATTAGACAGCATCTTCACAGAAAGTTTCCTATTCTTGGCCATTCTGCTTGTGATCAACTCTCCATACCAACATCAACCAAAGCCCCAGACTATTCCATTAACGAGACTAACGAGTGAGCAGTAGCTATAAGGATAAAATGGGACGTGTTGCCTTTTCCAATGCATCTAGTCCCCATCCACCTTAATTACCTCCCTATGACTTCTGTAAAGCGTTAGGATGTCACACAGCCTGGTCTGTAAAAAAGGAAAAAAAAATAAACACTGCCAGAAATCCAGGCAGTAATTATCTTTCCATAAAAAAATCTGCAAGGCAAATTTACAGTATATGAAAGTCGTCTGCTCTGAGTCGGATATTCACAGGAAATAACATAACACAGTCTTTCTCTTTGACTCTTTTTCTGGCCATTTTCCATGACTTCTACACGACTTTCTCCGCCGCCGTTCTGTCATAATACCTTCCTCCCCGAGGGACCGTCATCCCACCATATTAAGAGTGGAAATGTATCTGCTTCCATTGTAATTACAAACCCACTGTAGGCAAAGCTTCTTGATCTCCGCTGGATCCTCGCTTGCTTTTCTTTTTTCCTTTATTTACTCACCTCTCTGAGCCGAGAGGACAGACACATGCTGAGATATCCATTCTGTTTTCCTTCCCTTTCTGTCGGGCGTTTTTGTCTCTGTTATGCCTGATATTAAACCAGCATTTAGAAAGGCAAAAAAAAAAAGGAAGCGGGTGTGTGAGAGAGAAAGAATCCTGTAAAAACAAGAGACGAGTGTTGCTTTCGTTCTGTGGCTGACAGTAAACAAAAGCTCAGAAACTTCGGAACACTATGAATCCTCCTCGAGGCCAAAGTGTTGCATCGTAACAGCCCAAAACGAAGACACTATTGTGGGGGGGAAATATGCTTTCTGCAAAAACCCTTGAAAAGGAAACTACCGTCTTCACTGTCCCATGACCACAAGACATTTAAAGCCAAATACAAAAGTCTGCTACAGTTTGAACACAACGGTTTAAGATGAGTGAAAGTAGTTGATAGCCCTGCAGTGATCTGTAGCTGAGACAGGTTGGGTGAGCACAGTGAAAAGTGTGAACAACCAGCGTCCCACAAAAACAAAAACAAAAAGGCACACAGGAAAACAGAGGGGAAGAATCTGTGGTGCATTGTGCATTGTTTCCAGAATGTGTCATCTGTTTCAGATCTATTCAGGGACATTTTTTTTATTTTTTTGTGTGACTAACAAACTTTTGTCTGCTGTTTCTGTTATGTAGCCCATGTGTTTGGATTTCCTGGAATGACTCACTTGTTTGGTGATGCAATATGAAGACAAATCAACTGATTGCCAAAAAAAAATTCTATAGACTAGATAGTTAACTCACAGACCAACAATTCTTGGTTTTTAATTAATTAATCTGGTAAATGTCAATAATACTATCCAAAATGAGCATATCTTAACGATAGTCAGAAAATCTTTACGTCAAACTATGGCACTTGTTCACGTGTCTTTGAAGCTGCTACTTTCACTGGTCAGACTAAAGCGTAAACCAGTATTGTTTAGTCTGAGAATATATTTTTGTGCCACTCAAGAAAACAATGATCGTGTTTTGTCAGAGGAGAGAAAAAAAAGGAAATTGTCTTCGTGCTTGTCCAGTTTTGGGGGAAAAAACAAAACAACTTAGCTTAGGTCAACAATATGAAAAATGTTTCAGAAACTCTTAAATCCCATGTGTGGCTGTGGATGTGGGTGGGACAGCAAGGACTGTGATGTTCCCAAGAAGTTTGTGAGACTGACACATGAGCCTCGCCACAAGCGGAACCACAGCCACAGTGTTTATGTCCCGTCTTGTGGAATGTTCTCTTTTTGCTTCCTGTTTGTTTGTATTTCACTAAAAGGCTCTGCTCTTCTTCCCCTTCGCTGTTGGTGGCATTTATTGGTGATGACAACAAGAGTGAAAACAGTGATAACAACCAGCGTTATGTAACACATGATGCACAAACACCAGCTTGAACACTAGAAGATACCCTCCCTTCGCCATACTGAAAAAGACCTGCGGTGTCTGAACCAATGTGCACGTTGATATCACGGGACTGGCATAAAAGGAATGTTGTGCGCAAACAGGAGCCAAAGTACAGTTATAGTTTTCATAACTAAATGAA
Source organism: Trinectes maculatus (assembly GCA_016785345.1). Classification (NCBI taxonomy): domain Eukaryota; kingdom Metazoa; phylum Chordata; class Actinopteri; order Pleuronectiformes; family Achiridae; genus Trinectes; species Trinectes maculatus. The sequence continues at coordinate 381,394 of JAFBJQ010000514.1, read as the reverse complement.
ATCCAATTTCTTCACTCGCTGCAGGGAAGTCACATCATGTTTGCGAATAGGCAGCTGGAAATCCAAGCAGTGAATATATAAAACAGGAGAGTATCAGAGCTTTGTTATGAAAAATAGAAAGGAATGATATCTATGTCAGTTCTTGTAAATGCATTTCCATGAGGAAGAAATACTGAAAAATAAAAAGCTCGCAAATCTCTGTTTTTCAGCTTTCTGACTGTGACAGCCCCATGATAACGAAATTCGTCAATTTGGCTCGCGCCCGTGTTCCAGTCACACCCGGAGCGTTACATTAAAAAAAAAAAACAGATCGCACCAATAAAGTCAAATCAAATGGATTGCACAGCAGCAATTAATTCCGAGCATAACGACGAGGGAAGCTGTCCAAAAGTGTCTCTGCCTCAATTAGTCTCTCATTGCGCTGTCGATGCGGAGGACGGGAGAAAGAAAACAAATTAAGTCGCGGAGGAGAGAGGGAGAGCGAGGAAGGAAAGGATGGGATAAAGCAGACGGAGGAGCGAGGAAGCGGTGTGCACTATGAGCGCTTGAAAGGGAGGAGTGTGCGGGAAAGATTAAAGGGAAGAGATAGAAACGAGAGGGAGGAGGAGAGAACAGGAATCTGCTGAGTGCATAAAAGCTTCCCTGATAGTAACGTCCACTGATGGACATCGGCGAGTGAGTGACTGGAAATAGGAAGTGAGACAGAGAGAGCAACAAACAAGAGAGAGAGAGACAGAAACGTCGGGTGACAAGAAGAAAGGGAAGAGTCTGCTGTACTCACAGGTGTATGAGCCGGGCAGCAGGCGTAGCTTGTGTGCGTGGACTGATGCGGGTGGTGCGGGTGTTGATGGTGCGAAAGGTAATGGTGGAGACTTGCAGGAGTGGAGGAGGGGCCGCTCCAGGCCCCTTGACCGGCACTGCTACCAATTGTCCAATTGGAGCCAACGCTTGCACTCATGGCTGCTGCCTTGCTGTGGTGGTAAGCTCTCACGGCTGCACTGGGCTAATGGGAAATGTGGAGGAGACAGAGGAGAAGAGCGTGAGCGTGTGCATTGACAAATGTTACCAACAAGAACATCATTAGCATAACTGTGAGCGGCCAGCAGCCACTGACGACTGACTGCCCGCTCGCTGACCTGCATCGAAAGCGAAAGCCGGATGTGGCGTGATCTAAATTCTCCATACCAGCATCCAGATCGTTGTCACACTTTTCTTTTCTCTCTCTTTTTTTTCTGTGCCTCCCTTTCTCTCTCCCAGAACACCCGATGTTGCGAAACCCCCCTTCCGTTACGCTCAAAATGTGTTCTCGCTGGAAAAGTGCTGATTGGTTTGATAAGATGCTTGGATCACAGGCCGGCGACTGGGCTTCCTGGTGTGGCATTATATGCTGGGTATCAACAGGGTCGAGGAGACGCGGGGCTGAATCTGCTGACAGCCTGGCTTATGATGCTCTGAGATGGGTTACCCGGGCTGTCACAGCCACTGGAGTGCAGAGCAAATACAGCACACGCATGCCAATCCATGGCGCGCTGACAAAACCTCGAGTAAACAGCGTAATATCTGCCAACTCCGCTCTGCTCGGCCCACTCTGATGTTGATTCAACCTGTATTATCTCATTCTCAAAACAGCAGCTTTAACCGCCTCGCGTTAATTTGTAATTAACTTCATGCAAAGATACCAAACATTTCTCATGCAGTTATTATTCCACTCCGTTGAATTGATTCTTCTTCTACGGCTAAACAGCTAAATGATGCTGCTCTCATCCTTTTGATCATGATTTCACCCCTCTTAAAAAAACATATAAAATATCACGCAATCAAAAGACCATTTTGCAACGGTTTAAATAACACGTGTTAATAGTTTGCGTAACAAAGACAAACACTCTGAATTAAGCACAGCTGTACATCACAAGCGAGTCTTAACAGTCCCCTTTAGCCCCTGCAGGACTTTCACTGGGGTCAGAGGTCATGCCGCACAGGGAAAACTGAGGGGGGGGCGATAGCAGCAGTACAGACTCACAGCTGCCAGGTTTGTATTGTTCCTCACGGAAGAACCAGAGATGGAAAACATAAGACAAAAGCTCAGCCAAACACATACAATATATAATGACAGGTTTAGGGTTTGCGTTAATATAAAACAGAGGGAGGCATTGTCCCCCGAAGCAGGATAAGCACATTTATAAAGTACAGTGTACAGTCCATAGAGGAGTGTGGAAAGAGGCCCGCTGGTGCAATAAAACCATAGGAGCTGGGGAAAAAAAAGACAAATATGTGAAGCAGTGATTATGAATCACCGGGTTTTTTAAAGAGTGTGAAAATTGAGAAAAGCGTCATTTGGAACAAAGTTAACGTTTCTTCCTCGGCTTTTTGTCTTCGGAGTATTATTCAGGCAGTGAGGAGACATGTGGTAGCTATAGGCGTCTGTGCAGAGGTGTCGTGTTTAAGAGCGGGAGATGGCGTATGAGTCTATGGCTGGGTGTTTATGTCACATGTTTTAACATGAGATCCGAGGGTCTCGGCATTCCTCCACTGGAATGCAGCACAGGTCCGCAGACTGAGATCCGTGTCGCAGGCTTTCAGCGGCTCGTCATATTTCTTTATTTTATATGAGGGACAATCGGATCTGGTTACAAAAGGCTTCTCCTCAGAGGGAGGACGTTTTACATGCAGGCAAACAGATGTATGTGTGTGTGTGTGTGTGTGTGTAGACGCTGGCTGGCGTCCACGCGCGCTGTTTTCGCTCTCGTCTTCTGCAACAAAGGCACATCACGTGACGCGGGGGATCAGTCAAATTGTTCCAGATTTTTATCCCCTTGTGTCTTTTTGAGCTGGACAGAATGTCTTAGTGAAGTCCGGACATTCTGTCTGCTTCAAGCTGTGGTTTGAGGGTCCAAACCAACGTCGTTAAGATAAATACATACGTCTACGTATTCAAATTTATGAGACTATATAAATCTATAGCATCTCTTCCAGGATGTCAACCACAAATAAAGGCATGTGGATTATTTTCTTCATACAACATATACATTTAGCCCCCATAGATAAGAAATGTACATACTTCAGGATGTTATCAGCACCATTTATTACTATATTTAATCATGGTTCACCTTCAGGTATGAAAAAGCCAGTGGAGGTTATGGATGCATTAGTACCCTGAGATGGAACAAAGCATATCGCACGTCTCCGGAGGCCATTTTTCCAGTGGTTAAGTGATTTCCTTCCTTCTCTCCCTGGTGACACTGCATGGTTGAGGGTGTCCCCTTGTGAGTTACAGAAGTCTTGTGTGTCCAGCTCCTCATATGGAAGTAGTTTCTTCATATCACGTGCTGCACTGGAGGGTATCAAACCATGAATAATGTCAAACCTCAATTCAATTTAATGACTGCTAAAGGTTGATATCCTTTTTCCACTTTTATTTTTTTTGGGGGGGTGTTTTTCAGATAACTAGGGCATATTTGTCATTCAAAAAAAAAAAACTAAACTTAACCTGAACTTTGTGGAATTGTAGTGCTCTTTTCAGAGTCCTGAATGCTGCTTCCTCATTCACAGGAGCCATTTCTCTGTGAACACTGTGTGACCCCATAACCATGATGAAACCTCCCCATGAGGCCCACCCCCCCGAGGAATCATATGGTCACACTTAACGGTTCCTTGCTTTCCAAGAAATATTTTCACCATGAAATCCATAACACAACAGAACAAAAACAAGCTCCGGTGAAGGCACTGAAGAAGACAACTGTGTCATATGGCCCAGACATCAGATTGCCTGTGTATTACAGAAATTTTTAAGAGGAATACACTTTTTTTATGGTTCTCAGTGAAATTCTACAGTTATGGTTTCCTCTAGGTATATTGACTTTCTCGGAGGATGAATCAGATGCCCTCAGGCAACAGTTTTTCTGAGAAGTTATCTAATTTGATCTAAGATGTAACTTTAATCTTAAAGTGTACTACAAAGTCTGATGACTAATAGCCTTGTTATTTTTTTCTCCTTTTGCCGTGCACTTAATAACAAACGGTGCTCCTGGTTTGTTATTATCTGATTGTGCTCGATGCACTGAGCCCGACAAATGTTGTTAGACACACGGGCCCTGTAAGACAGAAACGGTGATTTCCCACAACACAGATCTGATCAATATGTCCAGGTCTCCTCTTTGCTTCTCTTCCACAAAGACCAGAGCGCCGACAAAATTAGCACTTTTCTTCTTTGTGTTATCTTCATATTCCCTCTTCAGATTACACACATGCAGGTGTTTCTACCACGTGGGGACCAAAAAAAAAAGAAAAAGACGAATAACCCAGTGCCATTGCAGTTTTTAAATGAAGGCTGAAATGACTGGTTTACGGGTAAGAGGCATTCACGCTGGGAGCAGGAAAGTCATCCCAGATGGCATTAGTTGGAGGATATTGTCTTCTACAGGGCCCTCCACGCCTGGTTGCTCTGTTTGGCCACCTATGAAAGAGATGCAGCTTTCCTTTGGCATCTCTGATGACTGACTTCCTGGAGGCCGCGTTGCATGAAATGGCCTCCTCTGTACCAGTCGCTCCGCTTTTCACCGATCCCTATCCCCTCACACAAGCCACCTCTCCACTGCCATGCGCACATTCTTTGACTGTCACTCCCGGCAAAACGAGGTAAACAGAGGTACGACAGTCTCACGGGTTGGGGTCACCGGCAGCTCCACCTACAACCTCATCCTTTACCTCCAATACTCAAGGAACTAGTTGCAGGGCACGTCTGGATTTTGGAACGTGACATGTCTGACAGGATTCAGGCTGCTTACTTAAAAAAATAAAACATAAAGAAAGAGTGACGAGTGAAGAGTTAACAGAAAACACTTTTGAAATCTAAGATGAGAAAGTCTTGGGGGACAAAGAGTAGGTGGTAACCAAGGCAACTGGGTCAGAGGGTGACATTATACCCACAATGGCTGACAGCCACTCATACAAGCAGCGCAGCATTGTGCTCCGAGTGGGTTGTGCCAAGTTTAGACTGTCGAGGGGCTACTGTTAAGATTCATGCACCGACCTCAGAGCGACTGTGAAATCTCTACTGACAAACTGCAATGACCATACCACGTTACACTAGTCCGGTGACATGACACACAATACACAATATTACATAGCAAAATGATGGGTTTGAATATTCCAGCTCATTGTAGAATTTTATTTTTGAATTTTTTGCAAGAAACCTGCTTTCATACCAAATATTTTCACTGAGTTAGTTTATGACCTCTGTGACATTGTACCAGCAATAACACAACCCTTCCACACTTGCAGCACTAAGTAAACCTCTAAACTTTCTCTTCTGTTATCCCCCTCTCCAAATATTTCCCTTGGTCTGGCACATGTTTATGCTCTGATGAACCGTGAGGCCGGTGGCTGCTGCTGTGAAGTGGATGTAGCACCACCCCCACCCCAAAATTTGCATCTTAACATCTATGGCAAATAAACGGAAAGACACAGGACATGATCTTACTCACAACCAAAGTGTCCTGTTTCAATAAAGTATACAACTGAAAAGTACATAGCCTAAATAGCAAGCATCAGGCTTAGGTAGATGTTTTACAGGTCACGACTGACTATTATTAGTCATCGATGGATGTAAAAAGAGAACACTGGAGAAAAAAACACCTCAGATACTCTAAATATCACAAATGCACATACATATGTTTGAATTACAGTCATCCAGGATGTGATGCACAGTGCCTCAATGGGGAAAAGCTGTTAATGCCTGCTGCTAAGCTATGATTACAGCTGTTTGTCCACTGGGACAGGAGAGCTGTGTCTGAGTGGCTCGCACGCCCAGACAAATGTTTTCACACTGACATTTAGTCCTCTGCTTATGTCCGCTTTATAAACACCCACCTCTCTGGCTCCATCACTTTGTCTCTTCACCTCACTCTGTCATTGTCTCCCGTTGTCCCCTCCTCTCTCTCTGTTTCACTCCCTGCCTAACTCTCTCTCTCCCGCCCTCACCTTCCATCACTCTATAAACTGCGGGGATGATGGTTATCACTGATTGCCTGAGGTCTCTCAGTCCAGCACAACCAAATTTCCAGTGCAATCCATTAAAACAACACCTACATGATGCAAAAATAGACACATGTGATGACTACATAACCAGAGGCGACTGCAGGACATGTGTATGATATTTTTACTTAATGCTAATCTGTAAAACAGTTATTTTACTAATTATTTACTCACATTACTTTACTATTTAAATATTAACAAGTATAATGCCATAATACTATGAGTAATATACGATTTAGAACATCTCCTGGAAATGCGTCTTACATTCCTGGATTTTTGGTTTAAATGGAAATCTGATTGGAGACAATCAGCTCCTTCCAGGCATCACAAAAACATCCAGAGTGACGACATCACCAACGCCGACCAAAAGCGCACAGAACTCCCAGCATGATATTTTTTTTCCCCCATTTATTTGGTTCCGCCGCAGCTCAATATTGGATCATAAACCTAACTGAGTCTGCACTGAAATCAATGATCTTTAGTCATGCCATATAAGTTATGGAGAAATCACTATTAATATAGGTGTGGTACGATATAATCCACAGACATCCACACAGCGTAGCTCAGAGCAGGACTTAACAGCACTTAAGCCTGGATGTGTTTCTGTCACTGACAAATCTGTGCCAGCAGCCCAAAGTTGAGGGGGTGGAGGCGTGGGGGGTGGGGGTTGGGGTAGATGAGAGGACATGAGCATGGCTGTGAGGTGACGCAGAGTCTTCCATTGCAGACTGTTTGTTTGTCAGAGGATGTTTAAGTCTGACTCCATGTGTCTGAGTACAAAGACAGAAAGACGGAAAGAAAGACAGAAAGGAAAAAAAAAAGTCTTTCATAGTATTTTCCCCTTTCTTCTACTCCTGCAGTGTCCTTGGATCTGTGTTTGCTCCAGATGGGACCCGCTTGCTGCAGCACCTCTCTGAATGACGTGGTCCCCAGCTGTCTACTGCTGCTGCTATTTCTGGGCCCCAAACCCCCTTTCTCACCTGAAATAAAACCTGATACCACCTTAGAGCGAGCACATCTGTCAGGCGTCGAGGAGCATGCAGTGCGTCAGAAGTGCACCAACAGAGAGAACAAAAAGTTCCTTCAAACATCATCTGAATGTAAAATTTGTGTGCATTCGCTGGGAAGGGGAATCGGTTATAGTCCTTTATGACAGACCACAGACCGCCAAGCACACATTACACAGACATGCACACACATCACTCATGTGACTGACGTCCCCAAAGGGTCAGGATCAAAAGATGGACAGAAACTAGCTATTCGGTTACTCCCGTGTTCAAAGCCTCTTTTCTGTGTTGTTGTCTCCGTCCGCTCCCTGTGGAGGCTGGAAATGAAGAATTAAGACGGGAGCAGGAGGAAACTTGCAGAGTTGCGACCGAGTCGGAGAACACTGCGGCCCTCCAATAACAACACTTCTTGATAAAAGTCTATTTTCTCTGCACACATTCTTCACGTGTTATGATTCTCCTTATATTCGATAACGTCCTCCCTCGCCGCTTCAGTGAGAAACCTATATTTTTAACATGAGCCCAGATTCGCCTTCTGCGTTACGAAATACTCAGAATGCCACTGCTACGAAAAACCTTGGGCTTTGTTCTGATTTTCACTTAATACGAAAAGACAATTATCAGTTGAGCAAAGAAAACAAAGGTTTTTTTTTCTCTGATGAGAATTGGAATAAAACTTTTATAATCACACTGTTCCTATTTGCATTGGTTTGTCCTCACTGATCACAACGGAAAACAACTTCTTAGACACACAAACACTGTCTTCTGTGTCCCCCCCTTATGTTCACCTGAAAGTGACAAAACAATGCTTATTTTTTCAAGTTTTGCATTTGTAATTTGTGTAATTAATCATTTATACAATAAATCTGGTTCTATATCACCGGCATACATATGTCACTGATATACCATCATCTCACAAACCAAAGATTTTTTTCACCAATGGAAAATGACTATAAATATAGCTGGATGGAAACACACATACTGTCACATTGAGATTCATCATATTGTGCATAACGGCAATGTAAAATGATTGCACAATGCACCACATCTCATGCTCTTACTCCCCCGTCTGTTACCTCCATCTCTCTCTCTCTCCTTCAACGTGAGAAAGACAGGACGTAACGGACTGCAGAGGAAAACAGAGCGATCCTGCCACTCTGCATCCCAGTGGAGCGCAGCAGGGTACACATGTGGAGTCATGACCACATTCCAACCCTTCTATAGACCACTGACACAGGGACATGTTGGAACAGGGGCTCTCACCCCCCCCCCCCCCCCCCCCCCCCCCCCCACATGTTGGAACAGGGGCTCCCCCCCCCCCCCCCCTCCCCCGAGAAAGCTAGACAGCTATACTCACTGTGAAAGAACTGTGATGTGGTGGTGGCGGGTCTTTTTTTTTTTTTCAAATACATGAAGAAGGGATCTTACGTTTTCTGATGATGATGATGAAGGGAGAAGAACCCAACCAAACAGTCGTGAAAAAATGCAATTAAAAGCCCTAAAAGCACTAATGTGAGTAAGTGGCAGTGGCACTTGAACTCACGTTCATTCAGTAATTAATTAAGTCAATTAAGTGCAACCACGCATGTGCCTCTGGTGATGGAGTGCACAGTTAATATTTGCACCATTAGTGATACTCCTCTTCCAGTACCATGGCTTCCTGCCTGCTGCCACACTCGTGAGTATGTGCTCCTCTGCAACAGCAAATGACAGGATGCTGTCACAAACACAAATCACAGGGCAGGGGAGTATAAATGTCAACCGATACGCATTACCGCCACAGCTGGTTAATATAACATATAGACTGCAGTTTCTACCCAACATCCACTGGCCATGACAGGATTTATCGACATTGGGTTTGCACAACCATCGTCACTATGACGACAATGTTAAAACACGTGAACACACTGTAGATCGTTGGACAACAATGTTGTTTGGTACATTGTGTTCTGCGGTGTCAGCTGGATGTTAGATCACGTCAAGCGACCAGTGGTCATTAACAGGGTGGGTAAGAACGATGACATAACTAATAAACATAACTTTCTGCTTCCGCCGTCATCTCTAAGGGTCAAATGATCTGGCGAACACTCATCAACATTCAGCAAATGGTCAAACTGAGCATAAATCAGAAAACAGCAGGGAGGGTACGCCCAGGAACACTGACTCAGTCCGAGAAATGTTTTGATTCATGCTTCTCTGGGCCATCAGTCTCTGTAATGTAACCAGAAAAACAGAAATAGCTTCCAAATCAAAACTGCCAGTGTCCCTCAAGTTCCTAAGCTCTCATGAAACTATCATTTTGGGATTCTGGTTTATGTTTGGTGGTCAGGGTTTTCAGTGGCATGATGCATTTCACTGCAATGCACAACACAAATCCTGCTACTGCAGCAGGCGTCCTCTGAGGCTGAGAGGGGTGTGCAGGCAACTGCAGACGAGGATTCACAACCTCCACGTTTCACACCCTGTTTCATACAACCTCTCAAGCCGTGAAAGAACAGAGGAGTTTGCTGCTACAGCTGAGCTGATGTTCATGTGTTAATATATGTATTGTTTCAAGTCCCCATATGCAGAAAGTAACAGTTAATGTTGCCACAGGGTTTTTGGCTTGAATCGCTTCTTTCATCTCATGATCCAAATCAGATCACAATTATAAATATTATAATAATATTTAATACTTAACACTTATTTTTGTTTATGTTATAAGGCCATCACATACATTGATGTTTTATAATTTAGATGTGATTACAACAGTTAAATTAGATAATTTAGGGAATAACTGCTTAACAAGGGTTAGAGTTGCTCTGTTTGACCTTGTCACTGAACAATGCAAAGTCCAGGAGTGCATTCACATGCATCATGGAAGCACTATGATGGCTTTTACTCAGTATGTCCAGTAGACGACTTTCTCTCTGAGACACATAACCTCAATGTCAGCAACATGAGCTGTGGGAGGTTATGGGAGAAGCTCCCTCTGGAGGGCATAGGTCACAGAGACCAGGACAGTCTGCAGTAGTGTTAGGCACTCAGTTCAAGGCTAAGGTCAAAACTTTGACAAACCCAAGACCTCCATCTAATCCTCCTTGCATAAACGTGGGCGGTCCCCAAGAAAGCACTTAAACAAGAAAGAGACTATCTTAAACATCATGAATCATTTAAGGCAATAACAGTCAAAGAGATGGGTCAGAGGAGAAGCAGTTTTTATCCCAGATACTGGAGAGGACTCAATAATGAAGAACAAACAAACAAACAAACAAATAACAGATCATGACAGATATTTGTATTTATAAGTGATTCTTTTGTTTGGTTGACAGAACCATTTGCTATTTAATAGACAGAAGTACTGGGACGCCTAATGTGACTTTCATTAACGATAAGCTACAGGCCAGTGACTGAAGCAGACCAAGCCCAAAATTAAAAAGTGCTGAAGCATAGCTGTGTCGGATGCCCAGTTTCCTAGCCCCCTGGATGGACTGAATTCCTGCCTCAACCAGCGGAAGAATTCCTGAGCTTTGCTTATTTCCGTATTAAGAAGGTGGGTCTGGCTCATTGGGTTTCAAACTAATCTGCAATGAACAGGTGTGTTCATAAAAGTTACAATCAGCATGGCCAATAATCAATAGTTGTTGTTAAAAAATGTCGCACAATGTACAATTGAAGAGCAACTTATTTATGCATCCATGCATCCAGTGATGGGTGATATGAAGAGTTTGGGCTGTAGCTGCTACGTACAGGAAGGAACAAAAAAGACTTCTGCAGTTTGGAGGGCATTCACTGACATCGATAGGGTCTCCACAGGACGGTGAGGAAACAATGGTGTTGACAAACAGTATCAGGAATAGCAGCATGAAGGTAGGGCCAAACGATTCCATTTCACAGCCAATTCCATTATCAGAACACACAGACTTTACTAATGCCTGAAAACAAACAATACACAAGCACCCTTCTAATTAAGCCCTTGAGTAGCGCTGCTTAGTGCACCAGCATATCTGTGTTGGATGCCTGTGAACAGGCTGATTGGATTCACCAACACATTCAATGTGCTCCTGTTTCCTCCCATAGGCTTCTAGAGGACTCCCGACTGAATTCAATGGACCATCTGATATTCTGCATGTTTTAAAGACCTTAAAGGCAGATTGGAGGATCGAGAACGACAGGAAAAGAAAATTCAAAGACAACACATGTTGCTGATAATGCAGACAAGAGCTAACCGAGTGTGTCTAAAATTATATGTGTGTATTGTGATGCTAAATGTTATAATTATGACTTGAAGCTAAATCATTAGTTTCCAGTCAAGTGAATATAAAGGGTTTATGCTTTATCAAACCCTACATGTTTAAACTAATATCGTTTGACAATGTAAATTGTTCTCTACTGCTTTTTTACAGACCTCTGTATCGTTTAAGTTGTGCATTTAAACAGGCAGAGTATTATTCTCAGTATGGAAAAAAAAAGAAGGTGTTTGTGGATTCAGCCGAGTCCCAGATTAATTAAATTCTAGGAAGGTTGAAAACGCGAGCAACAAGTTATCATTCTGGAGAGGCTCTCTGTGTTTTCACAAAGATAAAGATGTTAATGACCAAAGACCAAGAGGGAACGAGAGCAGGGAAAGAAAAAGAGATAAACAGAGTGAGCGACATAGCCTTAAAATGGTCATTTAGCAAAAGGCTTGAAAGAGAAGTGGACTCACAATACCCTTCGGCGATCGCAATTAATTACATGTTGGATGGCGACACACATTCATGCCGTCGCCTCTTTCCCTTTCAGCTAATGAACTGCGCCGCTCTTCTTTACGGATATTATCGCACGGCTTTGTGGAGACGTGTCAGGTTAAGCACAATTTGAAAATCACCCATTTACGAACGCATCTTTTAAAGTAAGGAATCAAAGAAACCAATAACTCACAGATAATATAAAACGACAATTTAGAGTAAATGTCTCCAACATGCCTTTTTTTTAATCTAAAAATAATCCTCTTTATTATTACTAGCTAAAAGCTAATGGGGAGCACAACCTAGACAGTCAATGTTAGTCAAAGCTATTGAAGAAACACTCAAGCAATCACAATGTTTGAGCATGTACTTGAGCATGAAAAGACCTTCATCATCCATTTAGCGGCAAGTTACCCCAAGCACTGTTGACCCTCATGAGATATTTCTACTTGTGTGCATTTTGTTCTGTGGTACGATGGAGCAGCTTCAGTTTCCACACATCTTCACCTCAAGGTTCATTCTTAAGTTCAACAACCCTCTTACGCACATCTCTGCAGACAGAGCTGAGCAGAGGAGTGGAGTGGACACTGAGTCATCTTGAGTCAAGCCATTGTGCTCAGGTGATGTTGTACACACCACTGTTAAACCTGCAAAATGCATTCGACACCACATTCGCTCAATGGTTTCAGACAGAAAAGAAAAATACATGACTGGATGTACTTGTGGATAAAGTCAATGTTTGGTATGCAGATGTTTGATCTGGATAAGCCTCGACTCTGAAGACTGTCATTCCACATTACTGCCTTAGTCTGTCTAGCTGACAAACTATATACCAGAGAAACCTTAAATATACCAATAACACTTTCTATAATTCAATGGTAACCGCACATGCATGGTCAGAGAGTCAGTTGTGTAATGTTGGCTCTGTGCTTGAAAAAAAATGTCACAGAGTGCCCCCTCCCGCTTTTTCCCACCACACAAACACGTAGAACAGCCTTCGCCAAGGAATGCGGGTTGTAGCCAGAGCCCGTCCCCATCAGGACTTCTGGTTAAATTAAAGTTCGGGGTTTCAAAGGGTCTCTGAACTGGTCCGGCCTAAAGAAAGAAAAAGCTGCTGATTTCCACTCACAAGAAGACTCCGACTTCTCCAGTAATGAAGTTCCCCAACCACACAGTGAATACAATGCAGGCTTGGATTAAAGATCTGGGCAGGCGACCCCCTAACTCAACCGCATCTCAAGTGTAACATACACATTCAGTCCAGCAGTCCTAATGTGTTTTATTACACCGATTGACTTTCCCGCGGTGCCTGTAAACGGCGGGCAGGGAAGAATATGGATACGCCTACGCTGTGTCAGATACCATGTGTAGGTTTGAGTGATTACGTTAAAGGTCAGGGTCTTTCTGCACATCGGTGAAGGAGGAATGTGATAACAATACTAATCGTGTGCAAGTCTGCACTGGTCACGCCAATGTTGTGCATTCCTCCGACAGACAAAAAGAAGAAAGAAGAGGAGAAACTAGAAAGGAGGAAGAACATTCTGTATTTTGTGCTTATAGTTCTACATGCGCACAGGTGAAAAAAGCAGACACACATCAGATCGATCGGATCTCCTTTCACGGTATACAACCTTAAAATGACAGCACAGTGTGCCGTGTGCTGTCAGCAGCCGTTTACATCCTCCTCCACACAAACAACACGCACTTTATGTGCACATCTGAGTACAGCTAGGAGGGATCTGACCCGTCCTCCCTCTCTCCTCGCTTTCCCCCCGCTCCTCCCTGCTTCACTGAGGGAAGAGGCGGCGTGGATAAAAGGGGGCGTTAAAGCTCTGCCACTTGTGGAGACGTCTCATCTCCAGCCTCAGGTGGTGCTGCAGCGCACAGCCGAGATTGAAGGCGAATCACAGACCGCGCTCAAGGCCAAGCTGCTTTCTAAGGCAATGCTGGTGTTATACACATCAGTGTGCGCTGGCACACAGGGAGAGAGAGACAGATGAGGTGGTAAACAGGGAGAAGAAGAAGAGGAGTAGGAGTTTTCGGGGGAGGGAAAAGGAAAAAAAAAGTATCATAACAAAGACAGAAAAGCCAAGGCTTCATGGGATGCATCCTTACAGGGTCAGATGTGACACGCCGCCTGCGAGCAGCAGACAGCAGAATGTCAAAGAGAAACAAGGCTGATACAACGCACACAGCCAAGAGGCTAACTCCCGAACATTCATCAAGAGGCTCGGATTTGATTTCAAGCCAAGCATAAGTCTCTATTCCTTCCTTCCTCGCCGGTTTCCTTCAAGACAGACAGACACACACTGACAGATACCGTTTATCTCTTCATTCCCGGACTCACATCCTGCAGGCCTCTGTGCTCCCTTCAAATCTCGGACCCAAAAAAAAAAAAAGGCAACAGTTATTCCAATGCTCATTATTCTTCATTAACGAAGGGAAAAGCACAATGGGGTAGATCATATTTGCTATTAGCTAAAGTTTCTGAGACAATTAGCTCAGGTTGTTAAAATTAATCTTTGTTGCAGCCATAATCTCTGAGGCCAGCAGAAGCCCCGGCATTTATGGTTTGTTTATTTGAGCGCCTCCTGTGGATATCGACCCGGCCACATTGTAAACAGTAGGATAAAGCCTTCTACAATCGTTGGGTGGATTTGCTTTCTGCTCGGGGATGAGCCATCCAATTGTGACCCAGATTAGTCACACGGAGAGGGAAAACACAGGCTCATTTAATGATTACACTAGGTTTATCTAAACAAACGTCTGATTATTTCTGTGTAGGAACCATGTGACTGTTTCAACATTTCCCACAGAATTATGAAAATAATGGCTGTGGCTGGAATCTTGTCCCAGCGACGTGGACATGACATGTTGGAATTCCAGTCATTTCCTTGTCCTAAAAATCCATGGCAGCAGCATTCCCCTGTTCTTGCTGCTTGTTGTCATTCCAGCAGTGTTTGACTATAAACATCAGAGGCTCATAGCATCTGATAGGAAGCATCATTATGCTAATCTAAGCAGTCTCCTTTTCACAATCTTGCTGAAACAAGCTGAATAAAAAACATGCTCCTCAAACTTGAGACATACCATCTATGCATTCTTTACATTTTGTTCTTTCTGCGCATTTTGTTTTTGTCGTGCTTTGTGTGCAACTGGATCCTATATCCATCGTAAATTAATTGGCCAACTTCTACTTTAATAAGCCTTGTGGTTTGCCTCCAAGCAGCAAGCAGAAACTAATAGCCTGGGTCACGCCACATGTAAACCATATAAACATTCACAGAAACATACACATGCTTTCCATCACTATGTTCTCTTCTTTCCTCGGGTTTCACCAGTCACGTGAAGGGTACCCGGTCCTCAAAGGTGTGGCGCTACAGGTAAGGCTCCACTGTTTATGGCTGATCATTTGCATTTAAACCTTTACATGATTTGTGCTGAGAGATGGGGGACACCTGAGAGACATATGGAACCTGCACAGGCGTAATACTCAGTCTCACACACACACACACACACACACACACACAGGGACCTGGGATAGGCCTCTGGGGACGTTTGTAATACCCCACATTGTATGGATGTGCCTCAGGCATCTATCAGGAATTCTATTATTGCCCTAAAAAGAAAAAAAAAACAAGTATCTATATGGAAATTATTCTTGGCCTAATATATGGGTGTGCTGGATGGTTACATGATAATCCCAGTGTAATTAATGGTTTCTCTGGCAAAGAGCTGATTAATGCAAAACAGGCATGGCTCACGTATGGATTTTAGGGACCAATGATTCAAATATTTCATAGACGTGTAGAGACACACACCTGGAGCTCCAAAACATTTGTAATTTCTTTCTATGGTCGAATGTTTGGGTTTTTTTTACATATTGATTTAAAAATCACGGCAGTAAAATTGTTTTAATCCTGGTTAAAAATACAAAAACAAAAAACGACAGAATCATTATCTCCCATTAACCAACAGCGGAGAAATATTCACAGCATGTTTACGGTCACACGGGCAAAACCTCCCCAGCGGTAAAGCTGCAGTAAAAGCGGTGCGGTATATGTATGTATATCTAGGAACAAAGGAGCCTGTGCGTCTTTGGTTCATCTTTGTTTCTCGCCGCACACAGCACTGCCCCCCACCGCATCGCTCTCACTCCCTCGCTCTCCATCACTCCGCTTTTTCTGCCTGTTATTAGCAGTTCTTTAATAATGAACCCTACAGGCGTCCTCTTCATTAGGCAGGCGGGGGCGGGGGGTGGGTGGAGGAGAGAGGCCAGCGAGCCAGGCCGACCCTGCTACTCTCTCCTCATTGGGGATCCGGCACAGGAATTTTAATAGGAGAGCGACTCAGGCACGCAGGTCAGTCCAGGAGACACACTGTGCATGCCAATCTGAGCTGGCCAGCCGATGTGAACGCAGCGAGCGTGCTACGCCGCTAGCCTGACAGTCTGTAACGAGTGTGGAGGAAGGGGAGAAAGTCAGGAGAGGGGATGAAGGTGGGGAGGCAGCGGTGAAGGGATCAAGGGGGACAACACTGAGGAATTGGGCAGCTATCCAGGTGAGAGGAAGGGGATAAAAGGCGACGGCGACCGAGCCCCTCCACTCCCCCCCGGTGGCAAACACACAATCCCAGTTGTGCCTCTCATACTAATAAAGCAGGTAGGGCTCTTTTTCGAATTGCCTTTTATTTGTGCTCAACCAGACACCTGCTGTAAGAGGGAAATATGGAATGCGGTTCCGGCGTGGGAACTGTTACGAAGCTTGTTAATCGTAATCTGACAGTAAAAACGCTACTGGTGAAAATCTCCCCCAGGAAACAGAATGATCTGTATTTCAGGTTCCATAAACAAGACTTGTGAGTGTAAGCTACATAAAAGGTGTGCGCTGGCTGTGGGCTTTCAGAGCTACTCTGCTGGGCGAGGTAATAAACCATTCACTCTCTTCCTCCATGCTTAAGCAGTCTGCCTTTGAGCTACACTTTATATCACCCATTTATAAATTTCCATGCCCTAAACCGCACAGGTGATTTGTTGTATATTCACCGCCGGGCCGGTGGATTTTCTTTTTTAGCATCGTGCGCCGTGGTAATTGCCACGTCGACCTTGATGCAGAGAGGATAAATGAAACATATCCACTGTCAAGACTCGGCCATTAGAAGCGCCACAGAATTACCTTATTTCCTCTGCGATCTCTGTACACATTTCTGATTCTGGGCATGCACGCCCATTCTGCAATACCTTTCACGAACAACATGAGAGAGTGAGAGTGCAAGAGAGAGAGCGAGAGCGAGAGAGATACTCTATGTGTACCTTGGTGAACACCACGGCCCACCGTAGATTTTGCACAAAGATCTTTCAGCCAAGGCAAAACAGCATGGGATTATTTTTGGCTTCATAAACAACAACAACAAACACAACTACAAATTTCAAAACTAAACCAATTTCAATCTTAGTATCATATCTCCCATACTAATTCTATTTCATTGCTGTGCCTTATTATGTTTGATGAGCTATGACTGGTCAGGTTTTGATCAGAGTAGGGGGTTTAAGAAATAGTCTGAATTTTTGTCCCCTTTCCACTTCTCTTCTAATATTTTCTAATATTGCTTCTAAGCAATGAAGGCTGCCACATTTTCACATATAACAGTCACATATCTGCCAGAGCACAACTAACGCCATCTTTTTCTTTATACAAATATTCAGATTATGTGAATAAATTTGCAGCGGGGAACAATAACAATACACAAAAGAGTAATAAAAATAAATCAACAATCCATAAACAAATTCGCTTTGACTCTTTGTTCCATTACCGAGGATGGATTGTGGTTCCCCATATCCAAATATGGACTAAGCCGACTTCTGGTAATGCAGGTCTATACGTTGCATTTTTAGCACTGACAGCAGCTATGTTTCAAACTGAATCGCACTGGAAATCCATAAACGCGTCACTTATAATTGTTTACAGCCTGTCAGAGCCACAGTCACAGTCTGCTTTGTCATGTGTGGAGGACACGGACTTTAATGAAGGCCATGGTGCCGGACCTTGGTACTGCTCTCATTTCTCCGCCCCCGTCAGCTTTTCAAATTAAGAAAGATGTCCCTGTTTGTTTTGAACTTTATTTGGTGCAAAACGGTTGATTTAGCTCAAAATAACATATAGTTTATAGCTCCGCCCAGTCATCCTGAGGTGGCATACACACTGCAGTGAGGGCTGCTTCTGAATGTGATACAAGGGAGGTTTATGGTGAACAAAACAAACAGCTTCATTTGGCATGAGATATTTGACTTATGATCAAATATGGCATCTGGCCTTTCAGTCACAAAAAAACAAAACAAGCACATTTAAAGAATAGCAAACATTCAGATAGATGTACCACCTCAGTGTTGTAACTTTGTTTTGTACGATGTGATTCTGGAGTCTTATTATAGGCCTGGCACAGGTGCTGCTTAAATCTCCCCAACCTATGAATCATCCAGTCTACTGTGTCTCTGTGTAATCAACATGTCCCTGCTGACAGACTGTGGTGGAGGGTCATCAGAGGCTTTGTTTTTGGAATACGGTTTCAAATCCTGGCAGAGCCGGCAGGATGATGTCACTCTAAATGATCCCTAACAGAATGATAGTGACATCACTCACGAATGAGCTCATGGCAGCACCGTCAGCACACCGGGCACAATTCCTCTGAATCCTGGTCTGTAATGGCGATGGAGATGTGGGGAGACGGGGGGAAAAAAAGTCCTGGTAATGTCTCCACTCATCGCTCACTGATCAGTCCAAACCCGCTGAAATCACAAAAACCTGTCTGTCCGCCACTGGACCACGTAAGAGCAGATTCCTTTATCGTCGTTTTCTCAAGTTGACTGTTAAAACCCTGGCAGTCTTCACTGTCAGCACACTACAAAATTTCATAATGATCCCTAACAGAATGATAGTGACATCACTCACGAATGAGCTCATGGCAGCACCGTCAGCACACCGGGCACAATTCCTCTGAATCCTGGTCTGTAATGGCGATGGAGATGTGGGGAGACGGGGGGAAAAAAAGTCCTGGTAATGTCTCCACTCATCGCTCACTGATCAGTCCAAACCCGCTGAAATCACAAAAATCTGTCTGTCCGCCACTGGACCACGTAAGAGGAGATTCCTTTATCGTCGTTTTCTCAAGTTGACTGTTAAAACCCTGGCAGTCTTCACTGTCAGCACACTACAAAATGTAAGAATTAAATACAGAATAGTTCTAGCTGACTCGTCTCAGCCATCAATTTCTACTGAATATCACAATTTCACAACATCGTATAAACTATGATCTATTATCAAGCAGCCTTAAGTCACTAAAACTTATTTCATTGATGATTATTTTTAAACCAAAGTTGACATGAGAAGTTAAACTTGTCTCTGTGCTCTTGCATGTGCACGGGGGTGTGTGTGTGTGTATATGTGTGTGCGTTCATATTGTCGATGTGCCTCATCCCAGTCTCATATTGGTTCTGATGCATCAGATTACCCAGAGATAACTCGTCCAGTGAGGCCATCAGTCCAACACTAATCCCCCTTTGATAAGTCTAGCTTCACAGGAAAAGCACTGACATTTCAAACTAAGGCCTTCTACTTTTCCTTCTGCCACGCACGGACGGACCTCGGCTCCGGTGAGATGCGCTTTCATCCCGACCTTGGTGAGATGAGGCTTTGGATTCAGATGACTGGTGGATTAGATGGCAGCTCACAGGAGACCGAGAGACTGATGTCTGAGCAAGAGGCTCAAAAAGCAAGGCCTCGAGAGCAGAGGAAGATACAGACGAGACCCGGTGCTGGACTGGGGCAAGTTAATCTACTCAAATATAGCTTTTTATTAAAATGCAGATGAATAGGCAACATTTATTAGCGATCAATGTGTTTTGAATGGTCGTCCAGCCTGGATGATTAGTCTGTAGCTGGTTGTAAATTACCACCAACACAGTGCTGTAAATACAGCTGTGTCATTACGCTAAGGGAGCGCCATTGTAAAAATTAAATGTCGGCTTCTTGTGGATATAAATCCAAAATGTCCATTTAAAGAAAAAAAAAGGAATACATGTTCCAGTTTAAACGGATACACTGACATATAATGCTATACTCCCAAGTAAACTGCGTAGTCACACTGTGCTATACAACACAACACAAGCACACCACTGCTGGGTTTATTGTAATAAAAAGTGAAAACCCTTTTGCTTTCACGCCACAGGACCAATACCTTCATATAGAGGTTTCAGGCACATGTTCGTTTTATGAACTAACCGCTATGCTGTCGCTTCGGCCACGGCTCTGCCGCAGACCTGACTGATTTAAGAAATAATAAAAACCTAACAGCTGGCCCACTGGACGCGTATTGATTTCCCGCTGCAGAGGCAGATCAAGAGGTACATTTATGAGCACACAGAGTGCAAGAAATTATACGATAGCACAAATCCACTATTGATTGGATGAAACGGTGAGAACTGTTAAAAAAGTTAACCACATATACACAGCCTTGCAAGAGAGAAGAGGCAACAGTGGCGTTCCCAGGAAAACTCCACCGAATCTCGGAACTCAATCATTCCATTAACGCCAACGAGAGCTCATCCATCACTTACATTTACTGCACACTTTCATCACCACGGGTCAAATATTGAGTTAATTTATTCTTGTTATTTTCCGTCACCGCTGATAATTATTTGCATAAAATTTGCATAACAATTCATCGTATATAATAAAGCATGTTATTGCATTGAGCGCATTTAATATAATGGATTGAACTTAAATGTGCATTAGTGTGACAGAGTCAATCCGTGCATGTTAACTAGGGAACCCACAGGGAAGACTTGCCACACACTGCATCTGTTGAGCCTACCAGTTTCCTTTTTATCCCGATTTTCAAGGTCACACTGAATTACATTATTGCCTGTATTTAACAGTTACAGTACTGGTTCTCTTGTAGTTCTGGTGTGATGTACTGCAGATTATTTATTTTCTCCCAGTGACTGAGAAACTGATTTAATTGAAAAGATGATCTTCTATAGTTTAATTAAGACCTGGCAATTCAAAAAAAAAAAACAACAACTCACTAAATTGTAATGAAAAAACTTGTAAGACAAATGATGGTCAATACCATTTAAGATTTTGTTTTATTCCATTGATCTTATGTAGTTTTTTTAAAAAATAGATTTATATAAATGCGCTTAAACTATCTCTCCTCCTACAAACTTTTCAAATTATTCTTCTCCCAATATCTTGTTTCATCTAAAAAAGAAACACGTTACATTTCGGAAGCCGGATGCTCACAAACTGCCTTTTCATTCTGACTTTAATATTTGATGATGCACAGGTAGCAATCGCTCGACAATGAGGACGTCAACAATGAGGACAACGTCATAGTTTGTTTTTCTAAGAACCGGCATGATAAGCACAAAGTAAAATTTTGCACGCAGCAACACTTACTTATTTGATTCATTAACCAAAAGGTGCATGAGTGAATATATGACTCTGCTGTGCAAATAACACAATCAACTCCTCCTGCCACATGAAGGTATGTCACTGCCTCCATCTGGTACTACAAGGTAATGCAGACCTTACGATAAAGCACAGTGCCTCCAGTACCATCCATGACTATTCATTGGTCTTTAGCGAAGCCAACTGTTCTCAAATGTCCCTTAATAAATATAATTTAAAATGTCGGGGTTTTTTTTAATTTTTCTGTGATACTAGTTCACCAGCAGAAGTCAGAGTATGAAACTGACAGCCCTTGTCTGACTATTTATCCAGAATGAACACTATCAGCACGCAATGAGGTGAATTGGATATCAGATACAGGAGGGAGCAAAAAAAGGTTGCATCAAAATAGGAGACCAAAAAAAAAGCCTAATCGCATTTGCTGCCAGCGTCAGTCTGGCATTGACGCCATAGATATGATGTTACTCAGCAGAGCTGATCTAATCGAAAAAAGAAAGAGTAATTAACACGTTAAACGAGATTCACAAACAAACAGGGGTGGAGTGATAATAAAGTGTGGCGAGGCTTTAAACAATGGATGTGTGCATTTCTGTCGTCTGTGTGTGTGTGTGTGTGTGTGTGTGTGTGTGTGTGTGTGTGTGTACTTGACAAAAACGAAGCTCTTTTACATTTCCTTCCTGTATCATCATCATTAATTCACCCCACTACCCCCAACTCTCTTCCTCCCCCTCAACTATCCACCCCCACGTCCGTCCCCTGCTATCTCCCTCTCCATAGACTCTATAATGACATTTGGTCACTGTAAAGAGCCATGATGGTGCTGTTAGCTGTGAGGAGGGAGGTGGTTGTCACGGTTACCTGATGTAGCATGGTGCTGGACCATCTGCCATGCAAAAGACAGCTCCCTGCTCGCTACTGTAATTACAGAGAGCCCCAAGCAGCCAGCAAGCCATGGTATACGTGAGGGCAGGAGGTGTGTGTGTGTGTGTGTGTGTGTGCAAGTGACAAAACACAAAAAAAAAATAAGGAGAGGGAGTCATCCACACACATACGCACACACTGCGGTGAGCAAGGCAACCAGGAAGTGCACAAATGAATGAACTGCTGCCCGAAATTTCAATTAATGACATCCACAGTGGCAGCAAGCATTAGCAGGCAAAGTGACTTAACTGGTCAATTTGCTTCATGCTCAGTGACATTTAGCGTGTGACCCACACTTCATAAGTGTTGCTGTTCATGCTTGGAAAGACACACCATTAAGAGTGGTAAAAGGATTATGGAAATACAGTGTGTCTTTATTTCTTTCTTTATTTATGGACAAAAACTGAACTGTGTGCAACAACCACAATTAAATACACAAATACGACATTACTTTTTTCATTACACTAGGACTTATATCTATAATGCAGAGGGATTGAACCATTATCTTTCATCAGTTCATCAGGCCTCTTGTTGAGCTCTGCTATGCAGCTTTCAAATGTTTATTCCCTTTGAGCTTATATCAGACCAGTACAAGGCTGTCGTCTATACAAAAAGAAAACAATTGAAACAACTGTCATAATTTCTATTTATGAATCGAATCTAGTTTTTGTTTAAATAATTCAGAAGAATAAAGCGTCTTAGAATAAGGGTGACATTTAGGGTTTTTTTTTTAACTAGATGCACTTGGTTTCAGTGCTACATTCTTTTTCCTCCAACACAAATATAGCACAAAATGAGATATCAGTTTGTACATGTGACCTTGATCACAAGATGTGGTGCTTTGCATCTTTTATCTGACAGTTGGGCATCAAACTGTAAGACATAAATATGTCACAGTGATTTACATGGGTGTTATCATGAATAATACAGTCCCCACCAAAATCAACAACTACTTAAAAATAAATAAAACACACACTTAACAGCTCCACAGGGAAAAGGCAGCTATTTGCTTCCACCAACTGCTGAGCATGTGCGGGGAAAAAAAAATCTCTCAAGCTCTTATAGTCAACATTCCTGTACAGCGACCTTAATGAAGCAAGGAGAAGGAGAATGTGACTTCAGCTGTTGCCCGGCGCCTTGGCTCTTTGTCTGTAATCCCCTGGCAGCAGCGCACAGTGAGGGTGAGTGGACTGGACACTTCGGAGCAAGGATCACAAACAGTCCCTGTGGGGATGGTTACCAAGGGCAACCGCGTAGGTCACACTCGGGTATCACCACGCTGCATTGACCAGGGAAGGAATTTGATGAATAGCAAACTACTGCTGCTGTACTTTTTATAATAAAGTGCAAAAAAAGCAATTAAGAACCAAATGTGGTTTAAATTGCTTGGTGATCCAATTAAATCTGAAGCCCTGCAGATAGCAGTCTGCTTCTAATGAGGTAAAATTAACAGCATTAGCATTGCCTCTTCCTGCCTGTCTCCCATACAAGAACTTCTTTCTTTCTGCCTTTTCATATATTTCTTCCTGTAGGCATGACCTGTTCTGAATGTCTGCGGAAAATAAATATGTGTATTTGGAGTTATTATCGCTCTCTAATTTACCGTAATGAAAGTGTGAGCCTGTGCTGGCGGATGAGCCATTTTAATTTAAGCACTGAATTCAGGCATGCATATTAATGACCTTATTTGCATAAATCATGTCACTCCACTCGGGATTCCAATTAAACCCTTGATTAATTGCTCGGCTGACCCGTTAAATAGAATCCTTTAAGTGGTTCAACAGGCCACCACAGCCTGTTGACACCCTCACAGATACACACATGCAAACACCACTGTAAACTCACACATGATTGACTCTGAGTAAAACGAATCAGAGGGATCTGCTAATTCTGAAATGTGAACATCTTGTGGAAAAATGTGAAACCCACAGGATGAAACACTGTCCAGTGGGCAATAAATATTTACCGTCTCACGTTAAGTTAAAGCAAAAAAAAAAAACTTTGGCCACTTTAATATTCAGGCATCAGGGCTTTTTTTAAGTTAATGATGGAAAAATGTGAGATATTATGACGGTGGCACTGACTGGCCAATCAAATGCACCAGCTCCACGACAACAGCTTCCATATCTATAAATGAGATTGTAATGGCATGATATTCTTAGATGGCACCATCAGCACCATGCTGTGCACAAAATGACTGTTTACAGTTTTTACCATGGCAAGTGTATGGGAGTGTTGCAAGTCAGCCCCCTGTTGGATTGTGTGATTTCACTGCAAATGCGCCTTTGAAAACTTTTAATGCACATTTTTTGTTTACGATTCAATAATGGTTCTACAAATGAATATATAAATATTTGAGTTTTCACAACGTGTGCTGTCAAACACATCATCGTGACACGATCACAGGACCGACTCAAAATGCATCACACAAGTTTTCTGCATGTTTAGCTTACACTGAGATAATGAATGACACAGATCAGCTGTGGTTGAGCTTCACTGCCACCTCTGGACGATCAGCTCTTTGTGCCTGCAGCATGTCACAGACTTGGCAAAGGCAGGTTACGTCATCTGACCCTTTCCACTTGATCACTGGCCTAATGCCAACCTGCCCGGGCACAACGGATTACAATCTGTGAGCCTGTTACTCGTCTCTGTCCTTACATCACTGGCTTCAACTGCTGACTAAAACACACACACACACCGCTTTTTCTTGTACCGAATCGCGTCAGTGGTGCCACACCGCATTTCACAATCTTAAGAAAAAGAAAATCCTGCATTTACAACATTTATTAACGCAAAACATCAGTGAAATGTTTCGCCGATACTGAATTTCATTAGCACATGAATCCATAATGAATGAGTACATGAGACTTCTCTCTCATTTCAAAGATATTAAGCTCATCTGTGATGCACCTGCATCAATGAGCACTGCACTAAAACGAATGCATATTATCTGTGCAATAGTACATAATGTGTTTATTGTGTCTTGCGTAGCTATGCACTGCACTCAACAGCTTTTGTTTTTGTTACACCTGCAGAATATATGTTATATTTTAAAGGAAGAATACAAAAGATTTTCCCTAAGAAAAATGTATTATTTACAGTCGTCTCTGAATTTGCTTTGCTTGCTCTATATGCATTTTCAGTATCAACATCTCTCCAGTAAATTGCTCATTTTGAAGTATAAGAGAGTCTCTGAGTTATCAGTCTACATACAGGAGCCTATAGAATGACAGTTTTCGCTCTGGGAATTTCATCATGACAATAGCGAAGCCACCTCGGGCACTTTTAAGCTTCCCTCATTTCATTTCCATCTCTATTGCTCTCCGAGTTCAGTTACATTTGGCTGTGCATCACCATGGCAGCGGACACTGGCCCTCATGCCTGATTCAGACATCATCTGGAGCATTTCAGCTCTGAGTGAGTCATAATGAGTCCCACTCTCCGCTGCCACCGCTCTGAAAATAAGCTCACTTTCTTCCACAAGACGTCTCCGCAGAGAGTGTCTGTGATCATCGCTCAAAGTGTTTATCTCATTCGGCAACAAACGCGTCCCGAAATAAGGAAGAGCAGCGAGCTCGAGGATGAAGACAGTTTTACGGCTAATGGCAAGAGAAATGCAACATAAACACACATACACAGAACATATGATACAATGTGGGGTATTATACACACATGTAACCTATAGTTCAGACAATCTAACAAAACCCAAATTTCATGATAAACATCTCCTCTAGTTTTATTAAATGCATATTTTATTTACACACTGTTTATAGAAATATATACACATATAAATAGACTCAGGTATAAAATGCCAGCCTCTATAATGGTAAACATTACAAAGGCCTGTGCAGTAGAGCTAACACAGATTTTGTTTGTGTGCTCTGAATGTAATGTGCGACGTGGGTTTTTGTGACACAGCCTCCAGGCCCCACAGTTCAACTAAATGAGTAGCTGCCATTTTTTTTTTTTTTTTGATACGTGGGGAAGATGTGAAACATCAGGACCTTTTCCCAGCTGAAATTTGTAAATGAGATTTGCAGCCCCCGTTCACGGAATCTATTCTAAGTCCCCCGTCCAGGGAAAACACTCATTTGTGTCTCTCCATTTCCTGTATCACTAAAATCACTGAAAGAATCTCTAACTGGCAGATAATGTGAAACGGTCTCCCTGCTGGCCTGTCACTCATGAACACATTTCGTTCATTTACCTTTTAGCCACCTGCAAAAAAGTGCCACCAGACACTGCTCCGTTCTTTTTGTAGTCTACTCTAAATGTGATCAATTCAGATGTCAATTAAGATATGAACTGATGACTCTGCTTAAATATCTCAAAACGAAATAACTGGCATAGCCCTGCATCCCTGCCTTTCCTTATGGGATTTGTGAACCATGTGAAAATGTGCCAGTGACCCAGTCTCCCAGCGTTCTCTTTTAAAGCCCTTAAACAGTGATTAACATCATTATATGTGTTACTTACATCTGCTGACACGGAGACATGAGACACGAGGACAAGACGTAGCTGTTTTGCAAAGATGCAGAGACAAAAAAAAGAAAGAAAAAACTATGCACACATGCTATTGTATTGTGGATTAGTGTACTGTATATGTGCAGTAAAAATAGTTAATAATAGAGAATAATGGTGTCAATGGCATAAAGAGGAGAGTGGCTCTACTTTATTCCATCCCAGTAATGCCTTGAGACAAGGACTATTAGACACATACGTTTATTACTCTAATCATGCACTATGTAACAGCGCTTTGCTTTCATATCTATTAAGTTAACAAAGTGCAGGCATAAACTTAAATATGTATTCTGCTTTTCAGTGCAATTGTCTCACATAACCAGCACACTAAGAGTACTTGAGAAATAACTTAATTACCACTAGATATCTGCAGTGCACTAATTATAGCCTTATAAAAGAGCAGCGGTAATGCACTTTTAAGTGTAATGGGAGTTTATCTAATTAGGCCTATCCCACATAAACACACACACACATACATGTAAGCACACACACACTGCCGCACTAAGACACTGATGACAAAACTGTCATTCTGTAATTAGCAGTGGTGATGAAACCCTCTATTACCGTTTCATTTGCACACCATTACAGACCCCAGCCAGATGACCTGTGTGCTTGCATATAGCCAAGCTTTGCTGCTAGCGCCTTTTAAAACAGTCATATTTTTATGACACGACGGCGGCGCGGCACAGCGTGATCCATTAACTGCTATACCTTTCCCTTCCCGCAATCTGTTCAAAGCCAGGACAGTATTTTAACATGATCTACTGCGGTAACGACTCTCTTATATCTTCATCGGTGGTGTTAATGAGTGGGCTGGCGCAGTGTAACTGCGGCAACTAATGGGGCTGGTCACACAGTCTAACAAGGTGTGAATATACACCGGGGCTCTTAAGTCTGTGGACACATTCACATTCATTTATATGGAAAAGTGGTCTCAGACTTTTGGACCCCACTTTATGTATTACAGGCGTCGGTGTACATAATGGAGGTGTTTGCCTTATTATCAGAGAGCTGGTGGGGTGCCCTAATGATGCAACTGTGAGCTAAGCAGTGAACCAGCCACTCATCCTAATGTTCACGTCTTTGTTTAAACTTCTACAGATGGAACGTGGCACCTGACTCGGCCTCGACCCCTGAGGCCTGAGGTTGAAATGAGGTCATTTAAACACATCCTCGTGAGTTTTGCCAAAGTACGGGTTAGTTGCTTTCTCGATTTAAAACCGAGTTAATGACATGTCTTGCTGCTGCCAAATCTCCAATCTGGACACATGATCCACCTAATGAAGTCATTTGCATTGGAGGCCAAAAATGTCACGAGACATCTTGAAACTGTTTGATGATCGTCAACGCAATTCCACGCACGTCATGGGTATTGTATGTCTATAACTTGTGCAATAAAACACTTGCCAACTATTGTGCAGACCAATTATCAGTCACCACTAGCGCCGGTTCCAGCTTGGCTAAACACAGTCAGCAGTGATTCTCATTCTGCGTCTCACCATCGACAGTAACTCCGGGTTGCAGATTCTGAATAACCTGAGAAACGAGTCAAATAAATATTAAAAGCTACACACACGGCTAAATTTATATCTCAAAAGATGCCTTTCTTTTCAAAACCTGAACACCTGTCAACCACAAAGCTGAATGCTGGTTAGATGCTGCTCGAGATTGTAAAGGCCAGAGGTCAAACGGATAGGATGTTAAAGTCAGGCCGAGCTGGAGTCATGACTGGTGACTCTACTGAGCCCATTGAGCCTCTTAGGTCATCTGTGTCGAGGGGGGATTAGGAGCGGTCAGTGATCCCATCAAAGCAATGTGTCACCAGCGCTGCGTCTTACCACCGAGCCGCACACTCCAGCGAGCACTGATCCCCTTAACTGACTCGCAGCGGGTCCAGCAACTAAGGCGAGCTGACAGCCGGGCTATTTTCAGGCAGAAATCACCCCTGTTTCGACAGGGCCACAGATAGAGATGGCCGCGGCCCTGTGCAATCGCTCTCCATTAGACAGAGTGAACAACGCAGCGAGGAGCATACTACGCCACTTTGCGACAGAGAGCAACCTCTTCTTCGCGACAGCTCGCAGAAACAGATGAGGGATAAATGTGTTGTGACAGCAGCTAATAAGGTCGCTGTCATCTTCTGGTAGTGTGTCACAGTGTGTCACAGTGTGTGTGTGTGTGTATTTGTGCACACACGTGGACGCCCACGTGTCATTGACGCTTATGCCGAGTGTGTGCTTCAAAACAGAGAGAAGCGAAATGCGCCGATGAGAGCCTGAGTAAGGCTGCAAAAACAGGTTGTGATACAGGACTACGTGATAAATATCTGACATGCTTGATCAGACTCTGTCCTTTCCATCACTGCGTAAAGAACCGATGGACGAAAATAGAAAGCAGGAAACAAAAAAAATAAAAGTCTCTACAAATAGCCCGAGCCAGTTTACAAAAAAAAAAACATGACGTAAGTCTGAACACTGATTAGCATTTGCTACTTCCTGCACTGTTGTTGATAAATAATCCTGTTACGTTTTCTGAACAGAGCCACTGAATCAAACTGAACCGTGCAAACACGACGACACAGGCAGCGAGCACAGACAGAGCAAAGGATTCAAAAATCAATCTGCAACGCTCTTTCACCTTCTCACTAATGATCAGCCGTCCCTAATACATGAGATCATGGACTAAGGCTTGACCTTGGTCACCGCACCAGGAGCTAACCCAATTACCTCCTGCTATGGACGCCCCAGAGATGATATATTTACTTCAGCACGCCAGACAGCAACACAGTACAGTGTTTCCAGTCAGACAGAAGCCTGTGTTCTAAAAATCAAAATAAATTAAAGTAACATGACAATATACTGTTTGAATGAGTGCTTATTGTTTACAGTGCTTTCTTTTTTGTCACTTTATAAAGAACAGATACAAAGTATACACACACACACACACATACACTGTACGTATATATGTACACACACGGTGAGAGCAGTTCGGTATTATTCAGCTCGGTTCAAAATTAGGTGCTGATGTAAATGCTGCATCACCCCAACTCGCGGCTGGATATTTTAGTCGTCTTACCGCAGTGCTTCATTACAGTTTAGCAAAATTAGCACCTTCATCATTCTGTCTGTTGAAATGAAGTTTAAAGTACATCACCATCATTTACTGCTCAGCAATTCAGTCCAATTATTTCTTTTAGCCAATCGATAAAGTTGAAGAGGAGTCTGCATAATATAGATATATGATACACTGGTGCAGGGGAAAAGAAAAAAAGCTCGTCATGGCGGGAAAAGTTCTGCTATTACATTAGTGAATAAACAGTTTCAGCTTTGTGCTAGTGAGGGCTGAAAGTGAGCCAGGAGGCACAATACCAGAACCCTTGGACCATGAACCCAAAATGTAATGCAGATCTTACAGATGTTGTTAGTTTTACAAGTCAACCTGTCTACCTTGATAAAGGTCTGCTCCTGAAAACACTGGGGCTCAATTTTCTAATTTTTCCACGCTGAGAACTAACAAATTATATCCAAATACTTTCCAAACATTGCTGCACACATTCATTCTTGAAAAAACACGCGTTATGATCTACGTTATGATCTATTACATCAGTTGCACAAGTACATCTGCACCTTTCGTGTTCACAGTCCAGTCACATTATTATTACTATTACTAATGGAGCAGTGGGGACTTTTTAAAGGTCCACTGTGTAGTTTTGAGACTGCCATGCTGGGCACTCCGAGATGTGGAAATAATTCAGTTGTAACAGGTTAAATTTGTTGCAGTAAAAAAAAAACAGACAGGTCATTTTAATGTGTAAACAGACAGCATTTGACAAGGTTCCAATTTTCAATTTGTCTGCTTGCAACAAGTCTATTGTAATTTGCTGTTATATTAGAGCCATGTGTGTACTCTGCTCTGTTCCCAAGACCAGGCAAACCGGCTTCATGATTAACCTGCACCTTTTGAAAACCTGCAGAGGCTCGAGGCAGACTCCTAGGCTGCTTCCTCCACAACCCATCAGCCCACCTCCACTACCCATAGATATCCGGAGGAGGGGTGCGAGATCAATGGCGAGCCGGGATGCTATTAGAGCCAAGGCAGCCAGGCAGCCAGGACTTCAAAAGCAAAGTGTAGGAGGAGAAATAACACAAGGTAATTATCTGGGCCCCACTAGCTACCACGGAGGCAATCTGTGGAGTGGAGGACGAGGAGGGCTGTGGAGGTGGTGTTCAGGATGTCTGTCCATATTTACCTCAACTCATTGCACTCTGCTCACTCCAGCAATAAAGACGGAGAGGACAAAAACTGTGCGACGTAAATTGATTCTTGTATAAATTTGGGTGTGAAACACCTTTGGCTGTTGAACTTTTGATGGAGTAATTACGCAAACAGCCTCCCAACCTGTCACCCTGCCGAAGCCAAATTGCCTTGCAAGGTGAGAAGCCATCTGCTTTCCAAGTTAGCTTTAAAGTCATGATGAGTGAAAAATCGTGAAGCACACACTCGAAGAGCATCTGGACAACAAGTCATCACAAAGTCAAGACTTCAGCTGTCTGACTGCAGCTCGCAAGAGGTGATACTGATATTGATAAGACTGATAAGCTCAATCCCTGATGACTCAGCTCTAATGGAAAAAAATCACCAATTTACCACATACATATGAAAGAGGAAAGAAACGGCAGTATCAGCAAAATACTTCATGGAAACACAGGCTTTGTGCTTTTTGACATATTTTTTGCTTCTAGTGGGTTCAATGAGTTAAAGGTCGTTAGGTTGTTATGACCCCAATTAGTGCAATAGTTCAGATTAGCTCCGTAACTCATCATTATTTTCAGCTGATGTTTTGCAATTTCAACAAAGCTAATTGCAGAATAATGAGCACAAACCAATCCATGATGCAAGTGAATTAATCCTTCGGGGTGGTTCAGAGGTTGTGCACTGCCCTTCGTTTGTTCTCAGAGTTCAACACAGGGGTCAAGTTACAGCAAAGGGGCGGGGAGCTATGTTAGGGTTTAAATGCAGAGACAGCTAATGACCTTTGGCTCAACCTGAAGGGAAAACTTGACCTTATCTTCCTTGAGGAGTCTCCTCCGAAACTTATAACTGCTGAGGGAATTAAACCAGGCGGAATTTTTTATTCAAACTTTTGCTGCCACAAATCTCCCATCAATCCACAAATAGTACAGTCATTGAAAATGACAAACGCCAAATGCCCTACCGTTGATCCCTGATTCTGTCTGATTAGTTACCTGAGCACAAGGTGAAGAAATGAATGAATGTCTGCATGAAAAAAAAACATCATACCAAAGATTCAGTGACAATTTTTTTTCCCACCACTGGCCGGCTGCACAAGATGTAAAACCCCACAGCGCAAATGCAATTAGCAGATAACATCACTAGCTGGAGCGCTTAAAGATTGAGTGCTCACTGAAGGGTACTTCATCAATGCATGACTGAGAGTAAAATTAATTTGAAACCTTGACTTTGTTTTTGCCCGTGGGTATTCAGATTCCGGATACATGGGAAAATTTACTCCCACCAGCTGACTTCCTTTAACTGACTGCACCGAGTGCAACCTCATATGCCACAGCAGCTCCGAGCTCCAGACTGCGGGTCAGACTGTGACACTTCATTCTCCATGATGAATCGCTAATAAACAACGGGGCAAGCCACAGGCAACCACCCTTCAACAAGGACAAGAACACTGGTCCACTTCCACTGATGACACCTTGATAAATAAACTGTCCAAGCTAATCGATGAGTCGACGGCAGCAGCGGCAGGCCTGTCAACTGCTTGGTCAGATGGTGTCACAGGCAACCACACTCCCAGGTCCACCTTTAGCAAGGTGTTGACTCAACTGCTAAATAATCAACTAACACAGCATGGAAATGGAAAGAAGCACTCAGACACCCATAGATTTAATGACAAGATAATGGCCCTTCTTCCCATTGTTGGGTAGCGTCAATGATAAATGACAAAAACAAAAACCCTTTTAAGAGTCCACATTACAGCACCAGCAAAGACAGAAAGATGCCTTCATTCACTGTCCGCGTTTAAACAACAGAGACAACAACATCGCCACCGTTTTATTAATTGTAACTGCCACAGTTACAGTATGGGTCAATGAGCCTGTAAAGTGATATGCATCAATTAATATGGAATAAGTGGTGTCTCAAAAAGCAGCCTGTAGTCATCGTAAATCTGCATGAGTCCTCCAAGTTAGTGCGTGAAGAGAAAGAGAAAAACACAATACACACAATAAAAACAACATAGGTTGATATCTGTGTGAAGATGTGTGTGTGTGTGTTTGAAACAGTTATCCCTAAAGGGGGGCAGCAGGAGGGAGTGTCACCACAGCTTCCCACAGGAACTAAATGTTTCTTAAACTCTTAGGGCAACTGCAAAACAGCCTTGTACTCTCAAACTAAATGTAATCCGATGCTTGGATTCTTCTATTTCCACTATGATTGCACATAAATGCAGTAACCCCTAAGGAAAAGGTACTGCATATACGTTTTCAGGATATGTACATTCTTGACTAGTGAGAGGCTTCCTGTAAAGACGAGCTGACACCGCACCCAAAACAACTATATTATTTTACCTTTTCCTGTATTTGTTTTTGTTTTTTTTCGTTTTCCAAATGCTTCCCGTGCACTTTTACATCACCAAGATACACACCCTAAAGGGCTATGTCAATTACGGTTTGCTCAGAGTCTGCTCAAATAACTCAAAATTGATGGAGCAAGCTATGACAAGCATCCCATTCGCAGCTGCCAGTGGCAGTCGGTTCTGTCATCTAGTGAATGTTTTCGTACATCTGTTGTGTTTATTCTGCCGCTATCTCGCCTCGGCTTCGAGGGCTATAGAGCGTCTCAAGCTGATTGACAGAAAGAGACGCTGACTCCTGCCAGAGAAGCTTGATTGACATGCTTGAGATGGAAGGCAGCCAGGGAGAATTTTACAGTCGCTCGTGGATGTGCAGAGCGCTCCACGGTGGCAGAGGGCTGTAAGGGTTAGAGAACCAGTGTCAACAAACGGAGACTACACATGCCACTTACGTCTGCCTGTATTTGTAAGCCATGTTCAATTGTTCCTGTGGTTAACAGCATGTGCACTTGGTTCTCAAGGAAACGTCATCTGAAACCACTAAAGCCAAAACCAAAAGTATCTTCGGTTTCCCTTCGCAGCAGCGCTGATTAGCAAAAACAGGTCCTTCTAAGACGAGATAACCCACATGTCTCTGCAGGCATCAGTGTTCCTGACTTGTATAAACAATGTCCGTGACATCAGTTGGCACCACAAATATGCAAAACACAAATGCAACTTTCAGAGTTCCAGGAGACACAATGGATGAGTACAGAACATACCACCCAGAATAGCTCAGGAGTCAGGTAGGATCTCATCACTCATCAAACACATGTACAAACAGACACACCCACACGCCAACACACTGAGAGGCTATAACTCACTTTTTTGTCATCTTTCTGGCTTGCAGGCTGCACATCTTTAACGTTGTTGCCAATGGCATCTGTCTGTCTGTCGCCTAGTTCATTCTGCTGATTGGCCCCGGACCGAGGAGAGCCCAAAGGGCAGGGTTCTGCCTGCTGAGCGCCACTCTGGACCTCCATCTTCCTCTGCGGTGCCTAGAAAAGGTAAAATGAGTTGTAGATTTGATCCAAAATACACACAGGTCTATGACGGCTGGTTTTAATGCAAGACAATAATGGCTGCACTTTCAGTAAAATAAATAAACGTCACATTGTTTTACACAGTAAACATCTGCCATATTTGTTTGTAAAAATTATAATTATTAGACAACAAAAAATAACTAGATCCAGATAATACTGGGAAAAAAAGGTTGTTTTTATAACAAAAGTTACATTTTGTATTTGAATTTATATTTACACATAAAATGATCTAAACAAATTGTGTGTGATCTACTAGGAATTGTGGTATAACGATAATATATTTATTATAAAAGTAGAAAAAGCTCAGCTTTAAAAAAAAAAAAGCTTTTCAATCGTCTCATCTTCCTAACCCCCAAAACACACACTGTACACTCCACACCTGAAAACACTGAAGGCGTCGTGTCTGAGAGAGATCTGTTGTATACCAGCAGAAGATGCATGGTGCTTTCAGGTCCCCAAACAATAAAGCAGAGGCGAGGAGAAGTAAAGGGGGGAAAGTCACCCGGTCTGAAGGACAGATCAGAACACAGGCCCCTGAAATCACCAGCCAGGTGATGTTTAGCACCCAGCAGCTTCATTCTGCATTCTGGGACCATCAATAAGTGATGAGGTCAGCTGGCTGAGATGAGCTGTCTCATAAACGCATGTCCTGAAGGACATTTTCACTCTGCAGCTCGCTCAGTGCAATAAGCAGAAGTTTGCACCAAAACGTCACTGCCCATGTTCAAATCGTCCCCTGTGACGTCAGTCGTCACGTGGTTCTTTCAACCAATTTGGAAGGATGGCAACAAATTAGCCGCTAATTAGGACCACGATTGAGTTAGTCCAGTATGAATATATACTGGGACTGGTTAACTCGCAGGTGAGGTTAAGTGTCGACAGTAAATAAGACTACAGATTATTTTTTTTAAAAACTACAAAGTTGTCGTCTTCCTGAGTTGCTAATGTGCATCCGCCTTCGGTTTGCTCGTCAATGCAAACGAAGCTGCGGTCACCGCTGGTTGACTCTCACTGCAACACATGACAACAACTCCAGCGACGTGTTTATGCTAACTAACCTCCCCCGGCTCCAGGCGACCTGGGCCCGGTAAAGCGAGCCGCTGACGGCGCTGCGGGGTCGGTGTGCTAACGCGAGCCCTAACATATAAACAAAGCCCAAAATACCTCTGTCACTTCTCGGTTCCTCGTTGTGTCGGACGCATATCAACCGGAGGATGCGCTGGGGCAACTTGTTTTACATGTCTGTGGTCGCTCCGGGGCGGAGAGCCGCTGCAGACGGTGGGCGGAAACACCGGGCGACCGGCTCATTGAGTTGTCTGAGAAGTTACGACCCCGCTACAGCCGCTGCCGCTGTCACGGCGCGCGCGCGTCCCCGCGAGCTGTCATTCTCTGAGCCCTCCTCCCGGTTCCACCGAGCCCGTGTCAAAAATGCTGCCTTCAGGTGCCCCTCGAAAGAACCATTGTCCTGGGGACCAGAAGTTTCCCATGCATGTTAGTTTGTTTTGAAATGTTTATTTTTTTAATTCGGCAACAAAAATATTCAGAACCTTAAACCGTGAAGAGAAAGTGGGAATATTAAAAAGAGTTGTTGATATGAGGTTAAAGTTAATATAATTTCTATAATCAATCAACTATTTCCTACCGTTTTCGAAAGCAGCAACAGTTCTGCCTCTGTGGGCGGGGCCGACGTGCGGAGGTGAAGCCAGGCCAACATGCAGAACACACACTTATTACATAACCTGTACAGTGTAAACAATAATATGACCGATATTAAATAAAGTTATTTGCATCACGATTATTATTATTATATGTATTGTTGTTGTCAAAGTGATCGGGATGAATTACGTAAATGTATTTTTACAAACCGGTGAAAATATGTTGATGAAAATGTACTTTTGTAAACTTGCATTAATTTAAAAAAAAAAGTGATCTGTAGCTGAACTAAAACTCGTGTTTGTTAACATTCTTCAAAACTAACACTTAAATTTAACAGCAAGTGTTTCATACAAAACATTTACTTGAAAGTATTTGGAGAAAATTAAAGTTACATTAGAGACGAGACAGTTGTGGAATTGATCGGTAAGCCTCAACGATGGCCACAAGGTGGCAATATGGACTCAATAAACACAAGAAGAACTGTATGTTTGGATTTCAAAAAATATATGATACCACTAAACAAGCTATTCCATCTGAAACTATGGCATTTGTTTTATTATTGACACTTGGACCCTCTATTTGCTTTTTTGTCCACATATTGTGAGTAGTGATCGGTGTTGTGGGGGGAGGAGGTAATAAGACAGCAGGTGCCACACAGCATTGGGGCCACATGATTTATTTTCTTTTCTATTAATGCTGTTTGGTTACTGTTAAGCTCTGTGTGCAGTGTTTACCCTAAAGATGGGGCCTTCCATCTGCTGAGCTGGGCTATAATATGAGCGGGCCATCATATGGGTGTTGGCCCACCGTGTCATCCCCAGTGCCTTCCTGTTGTCTCGGCTAAGGAGCCATACTGGTGCACGGTTTCTTCCAAGCAGGAGGGAATTCACCCAAACGAACAACTGCTCTGACAGGCGGGCCCTCGTCTGTTCTGAGGGAGCTGCCACTGCCAGGGAATTCAGACATGCAGTCAGAGAGGCAGGTGGATCGACAGGCGAACAGGCGGAGGGTACGGCACTGCGAGGAGCAGGAGCCTGGGCCCCGTATACTCTGGCCCCTCGGCGTACCCAGGCAGGCATGTGTCTTCCACTGAAGCCAGCAGGGACACACAGTCAGGCATGTCAGCGGCCCCAGCCGGCACAAGCAGATGTTTTCTGGGCATTGTTGTTCCGCCTCTCTGGTAATTGTTTTCCTTCAGGGCTAGCCAGTGGGACAAGGTGCCAGGTTGTGTTGTGGGAAGGAGTTATGGAGAGATGGAGAGACAGAGTGTATTATCAGTCAGCAACGGCTTGCGGAAGCTGTTTGACGTAGGCTGTCCAGATTTTTCCTCGTGCTCCATGTGGCTTGAATAATACCAGTACAAATGAATTATGCATTAAGCGGGGGTTGCAGCTATCATGTCAGTGGTGTAAAGGTATGCGATGCCCCCACTGGGACTGAAGCAGGGTGGTGCTGCAAGTTAGGAAAATACAACCAGGCCAGAACAACCAATTAAAATCCAGTGTCAACGCTATTTCAATTGTCTTCCAGCAATTTGTCAAGGTAATTAAGGAATGAATATTTTGTGATTAAAACACTTCAGTGATTATGAATTAATTATTATTTCATCTATTGTGTGTATATTTGTTACTAACTGTGTTTGGTATCTGGAAAATTGTGCGTATCCAGTATTGTGAAGCCAGTTTACCCTCTCAGACACTTAGCAGTTTGTTATGGTACAGAAAACAGCTTCGACTGTGTGTGACAACCACCGTTATCCTGAAAATGTCCCCTTCATTAACTGACTGAACTCCTGAGACCTTATTGTAGGGTCACATGTTCGCCAGACCTTCCTAAAAGCAGAGACAGGAAGAAACCACTAGGGGGCACTTTGAGACTTCAAAAGTATGAGCATTAGACTCCTAGGTAAAAATGTTTTTTTTTTTTTAGTTTGGGATTTATTCATTGTAAAAATGTGTGCACTTAAACTAAGAAAAACATTTTTGCCCATATTTACAGACATTGTTCTCCCGGCGTCCAGCAGTCTTGTACTGTGCATTATGATTAATAGAAATGGGGCTTTATTCTAGGATTTGATGGTTTTAATTGTTTTCGGCTCAGTCCACCTTTTGCCATGCATAACTCCAGGGACGCTCGACTAAAAGCCAGTGTCAACATGTCAAGGCTTTTACAGACTGACGCAAGATGTAAGTAATTTCATCCAATCGTGTAGTTTTTTTTTTATTATTATTATTTTTTATGTATATAAATATATAATTGTAGGTGTTAAACGCTGGTAAGAGCATGTGGGGAAGGCAGACAGAAAAAGCTTCAGCCATCGAGTCTGCTGTTCACACGCAGAGCATCGGATGAACACGATTTCATAATCTCTCTTCACTGCCAACAGAGGCGAGGGAAAACAGAACCAATGCCACATCTGCCTTTTAACTATTTTTGACGCTGTGGGTTATTCTACCCATCAGTTATTGTCTTTAGATTGTGTTGCTCTCTCTCTCTCTCTCTCTTTGTTCCTCTTTGTTTTGCTGGCTTCGGCACTGCAGAGCCATGGAAGAAATGCAGAGGCGTTTGAGGCCCCGTGGTCACGCAGGTCACAGCAGCAGCTTTGTGAAGCTCTTGCACTTACCAGCACATCTCGGCGTACGCTGGCAGGACGAGCCACAACAGTCCAGCCTGTTTACAGAGTAGCACCTTTAGGCCTTATTTCTCACACCCGGGATGAAGGAGTGCCGGCGTCTGCGGGATAAGCCTGTGTCGGATGAAATGGATTTACACAAGAGTGAGTGGGTGGCATACATGAGCAGCAAAGTATATGAATGCAGCTGAAGACAGGCGGATTCTTCTGGTTGGACATTTAAAGTGAAATGATAGAATCTTCTTTTAATCACTGCTTTTATGCGCGTCCACATTTTAATCGTCGGGGTGGTGTGTTTGTTTATGCAAATGCCCGCCTGCTCCTCACCACTGAATCATACCTGTCAAAATCATATCAGCCATGAGTCAGACTCCACCCACTATCAGCATAAATGACAACTCGGGCGAAGTTCAAACACCACGCGCCAGATCATCGCCAAAATACAGCTGCTGCCGTGTCAGCGCATAAACACCTCAGAGTCACAAAACATGACCTGGAAAAAATTGAGTCACGCTGGTTTTTGTTATCGTTTTTTTTTTTTAACAAGTCAAAGGGAAACTCAAATCACAGTTGGTCTCTAACATTCACCATTTCTATAGTACTTAATAAATTTATATATTATAAAATA
This sequence comes from Trinectes maculatus, assembly GCA_016785345.1. Classification (NCBI taxonomy): domain Eukaryota; kingdom Metazoa; phylum Chordata; class Actinopteri; order Pleuronectiformes; family Achiridae; genus Trinectes; species Trinectes maculatus. The sequence goes on along the minus strand of JAFBJQ010000514.1, from coordinate 342,131 downwards.
ATCGAAGCCTGGACATGAAAACAAACAAAATTAAAATAGAAAAAGAAAAGGCCTCTTTTTATTATAATATGTTAATATTATTGGCAGATTAAAAATGTTTGCACATTTCTCTTATTTTGATTTTAATGTAAATTGTGCTCCTTTTATTTTACACTTGCATCATATTCTGGACAAAAGCACAATGTGTTCCAAGAGCACTGGTGTTGCTAAAACTAGGAAGAGAACAAAAGAACTGTGCCTGCTGATATACCATGTGTCAACTGTCCCGCCTGTGTGTGTGTGTGCGTGTGTGTGTGTGTGCGAGTGCATGCATGCATTACATGTGTGTATATGTGCAAGTGTGTGTGGTTGCCAGTAAACAAGCATTTGTGTCAGCCACAGTGTGCACAGAGGTGGCCTTGTCTTTTTTTGTGTGCACGGGTGTGAACTGTAAAAGAATTAGTACATTTTATTATAATATAGACCTCCTAGGTCCGACCAGAGAAATATGACACAAAATGAGTTTTAATTATAAATTTACCAGATGCAGATTTGCAAATAACATAATAAATCCAATATTTTTTTCAGAAAAAAAAATATCTCAACATGACAAAACAAAATATCTTTTCACTTTAGTTCAGTGTTTGTTTTTTTTAATTTAGACAATTTTGCTCTGTATTCCCGCAACAACAAATTTCCAGAATTTAGTTCCGACTTTACATTGAATTTAACCTTGGTGTTTGTTGTCGCTCGTTAATCCGTTTTCACAGCAAACGCATGAACCGCATATTGAGTGAACCGCAGCCACTGCATTGTTACCTCATGCAAAACTGCACGCCCAAGTGTTACTTTTGTGTGTGCGTGTTGATGTTTCCAAGCTGGGCTGTATCATTAGGAAGTGATTCTCCCTAACAAGGGCTAAGAAGCTGTCAGGAGACATTCACAGGCAGGTTTCGCCATGGAGAGTGTGAGGAGTCTTATCAGGGTCTTAGCTGTTTTGCTGCGCCTGTTTATAAAGAGCCTGCTTTATTTGGAGTGAATGCATTCTAGCAAGGTCTCTACTGTTGCTGTGCGTTGATTAAAAGTGTTTTCACGATTACCCGTAGTGAGTCTATTCCAGCCTAACAGGGTTACTAGCAGTTTTAATGAAGGGGAATAATCGTTACATGTGAAAGGGGTTTGTCGGGGTCTTGTGCCGCCTCTCTGTGTCTGCTCGTGGCGGCTGTGACAGCTGACTTTGCCTCGGTCGGCTTTTCTCTCGTTTGCTGACTTTGGATTTTCTCGCTTCTTAAAAAATAAAAAAAGAATATGTCAGATTATTTTGCACCATGATGTCATAATTATCAGAATTCATAATATTAGACGCCCCCCCCCCCCCCCTTGCAAAGTGTTTTGTCAGCCCTGCAAAATGTTGTGACGATAGTCATACATCATCATACCCGTCTCTATGTGCATCTCCCTTCCTCGTCTTCTGTTTCGTTTGCCTGCACAGTAATGTGGCTGTTTTTTTTTTGTGTTTTTTTTGTTGCTCTGCCCCTTTTGTTGGCTGTGGTCAGCGTTTGCATTTGCTGGTGTGAGTGAATTTCTCACAGCTTCTCGTGAATGTGTTTTTTGAAAGTCCTATTCAACATTTGGTGCAACTATAATCGGCACTAAGCCACTACGATCATGCAGACGTGTCTGTGGATTCACACATTCAGGCCTTCAGAAGTGTTGCGCTCTTGTTTTTATTAATTTTTTTTTTCTCTCTTTTACTCCAAGTAGCTACTAAAGAAATGTTGAAAATTAAATAATTCCGATCATAGACGTAGTCGCTGGATTTTATTCAGCGATCGGAGAGCTTTTAATTAGGAATCACAAAGACAGCTTTCCTCACAGGGTCTTTTTCATATTCCAGTAGCTGCAAACAGCAACACAAACGTGTTTCTCAATAAGCAGCAAAGCCTATAAACATCAGTCAACATTTTTCTAATAGTATTCATAAGCTGCAGAAATATTGCAAATGATACCAACCACTAAACACTTAACTATGACACACAACACTATAAACAACAGCGCAAAAAATAAATTAAAAAATATTTATTATTCAATTTTCTTTCTTTTTGTGTTGTTGTATTTTTAAATGTAAATAAGTCTCTGCTCTTACTGCATGGAAATCTGGTTACACTAGTAGAAGTGTGTTTTGGCACCATCGACTCACTTAAGTCGCATAATTTCAGCCTCAGCTATTTGTGTCCGCCTGAGAACCGGATACTGTTCTATCCCCGGACACATTATTTACTTCTGTTATCAAATCAAACAATCGCATCTACGGCCCTGTAGCAGAAAAATTACATTTTGACACAACAGTGCATCTTTGATTAATATGTCATAACATCTAACTCCGCGCGCTGCGCCGTTCTCTGATGGGCCCAATAGATAATAAATGGTTGACTTGTGAAGCTATAATGAAGTGGCTGTGTTGTTATTGACAAGGGAGCCTCCGATGCTTTAGTGCAAAGTAGAACTTCCAGCGGAGGCCCTCCGGTGCCGATTATTACACTGGCCATTAAAATGAGCTAATGTTCTGTTGCCAGTGCTCCTCTCCAAAGGGACACGCGCCGAATTCCCTGCTCACAGCTGCAAAACAGACGTGTAAATTAAAAGTCAAAAACAAAAGTCAAAAAAAAAAAAAAGAAGAAGACTCAAATCAAAAACACACTTTTTCTCAGGGAAATGTGGGATTTGTTGTTTCTGGTGGAAAGTGGGGTGTGTAAGGATTCTCTTATTGTGTTATTGTGTTATGGATGACAGATGATGCCTATATACACAGGGTTCTGTGTATTTACAGACGTGTGGAGAAATTAACATTTCCACCTTCGGAATGCCAAAGTAAAAAAAAAAAAAGGAATGTTTTTCCATTTTTACTTTTTTACTGTATTCAGTCAGTACTCTTATTGTGAAGTAAGCAACATTACAGATATTTATAGTGCAGCATATATTGTGCGTGTGCTGTGTTTGTTTTGTGTATAGGATGTACTGTATAGAGTTATAATGAACAAAATGAGAATTCATAGCTGTTATTTATTCTCCAATCCTTAGGTGTCACCGCTTCCCCCAGGTACTTATTAGCAATGACAGGGAATCTCTGATTTGACAGGAATGTGACAGGTGTAAATTTCACACACACACAATTCATCTCCACACATTAATCCAATTAATTTTGAGCATGTTCTCCTCTCGCGCTCTCCGCGAGCTGGAATGAATCGCGGGAACGTTCGGATGAGATTTTATGGTTTTGTAAACCAAATTATTTTTCTCTTCTGCCAAACCTTTTTGTTTTTTCTTTAATTAATCTCATTTGCACCTCAAAGCATATTCAATTTACAACACGTGCATGTATCCGAAAAACAGATTTTAAACTAAATCGATGTCAAACAATTGAAACAAAAGCTGAAGATGAATTGTGGTTCTTAAGGGGGTAGGGGGGAAAAACACACACACACACACACACTAAGGCATCTTTGGGGGTGGATCGTCGGGGGTAAGGGGGATAACAGTGAAAAAATATTCCACTTTGAGAATGTGCAAGATCTCATGCAGTTGCCTCTCTCTCACTTTCCATCCCTCCTCTCTGCTGGCGCTAAATCACACATTAGTACAGCCAGTGGATGTGTTGACAGTTTTACAAACAGAAATGTAAAACGCCATACTCAAGGGGGTCGGAGAGATTGGGTGGGGGTGGGTAGGGGTGGGGGGGGGCTGAACGGGGCAGGAAGCAGAACAAACCCAGCCCAGAGAAGCAGAGAGCGCCATGTTAAAACACCTCGACTGGGTTATTTTAATTACATCGGGTACGCCACGCTCTCAGCTATAGCCACAAATAGTGTCGGCATATGAAGAGGAAGCACTGCTGCTCGACACCACTGGGATTTCCTGTGGCTCGTTGCCGGTTGCAGAGCGGATGTGAAGTGTGAGAAGAGTAAGAGAAGGGGGTAGAAAGCGTGGTTCTAATCATCAGCTCGGATCCCTTCCACTTGTTCCTCCAAACGCTTTATCAAAGCATGCGATCGAAACTCATACCGGCACCAGTTTTTCCCCAATTTCCAGGGACTTAACCACGTTTCCCGCCTGGAAACCTGGGACAGGAAACTCTTCCTTGGGTGACCAGGTATGATGAGGTGCGTATGTCCACGGGACATGTGAGGGAGTTGGCTAAAAGCAGAGGCTTTTTATCAGGACGGAGCGACGCTGGTGCAAAGACAACAACTGGCCGGGACTTGTCCCGGTGCTGGTAGGACACAGTGCTTGTGTCTCTGAAAGGCATCATTAGAAAGTGACAAAACCGCCAGGGGCAAAACTGGCCCTGCACAATGATCAATTCGGCAGACAGGGTTGAATTATGGGGGGGGGGGGGGGGGGGGGGGCCTCTAAAGAAGGGGGATTGGAGGGAGGTGGTATAGTACAAGGCCCCCTACTGCTTTAATTACTGATGTGTGCGTCTCCCCATTAACAGCGCACCGATGGTCCACTGGCCACTCCGGGGTCTGCACAAAGCTGCAGAGGAGAAAGCACATTCTGCACACAGGCAGCGAGGGAGAGAAAGCAGAGAGACACGCTAACCGGGCTGCTCATTAGCGAATGGTAATCAGCGGTCGAGAGGTTGGGCACTCACCTCACAAAACGCCACATGTCAATTTGTCCCCTTCCATTCACGGGCCCGCTCTCGTTTCAGCCTGCTCCCGCATGTTCCCTTGTCGAGGAGAATTGGATGGAGCGCCGTGGGGGGAAACACTCAAAGGGGAAACGTAAACACGGGGCCTGGGGCGGGGACTCCCGCCTCGACAACAAGCGGGGCACCGCGCTCCTCAGCTGAGGCCCCTTGGCTTCTCCTCATCAGTCTCTGTCCTCACACGCTCACATTAACGACACCTTGGCCCCCAGTCTGCTTCTGTCACCTGCACACACACACACACACATATATATATATATATATATGTGTGTGTGTGTGTGTGTGTGTGTGTGTGTGTGTGTCTATATATATATATATATATATATATATATATATATATATATATTCCCTTTCTCAACGCTGTGCATACATTTACACACAGCTGTGTTGTGTGATCATAATGTGGGTTATATATGCAAATGACAAATTGTGACACACAGTGTGATTTGGCACAATAAAGATTAAATCACTGATGCTGCTTAAACTGTATTTGACTCTGTGTGACTCTGACTGGGAAGATGGATTCAACCCCGGAGACTGCTACACGTGTAAATGTATAAATACAGCCTGGAGATAATTCGCTAAAAAAAAGTTACTAACTTACTAATAACACATATTATCATTATCAAATCCTCTGTGACTAATTGCAAACTATTTCATTAAGTTGCATAAGAAAAGTTTCCTATATGTTTAACATATGTAACCCCACAGTAAAGTAACTTTTTGCAGGATAAATTAGTATTAAATTAAATATTTCAGCTTTATCTTTCTGAAGAACTCCAGCTGCTCTGTGGAGGATGGAGTTGTGATGTAACGTTATGGCCGCGTTCTGTTGCGCCGTCCTGTACGGGCATGCCCTCCAGCTGCGCAACTGTGTGTAACACCAACGCTGCTCCCCCCCTCGCGATGTGACAAAGCGCCGCCGCAGCCACCGTGGTCCAGTGGGCAGCGGCGGAATATGTAACGCACCAAAAAGCCAATTTCATCTGAGCTGAAATTGAAAAGGGGCTGGCTCACGCTCTGACTTCCAGAAACCGAGATCAGATCCCCTCCCAGTCAGGTGGAATCAATGCGACCCTCCATCTGACATTGAAATGAGATCAAGTCCTAGTGGATTATGGAATCAGTGGTTATCTCCAGAGATACGTCTCCACCAGAGCCTGCCAATCTCCGTACACCAGCCTACCACTCAATCTCTCCATCCACCTATCCATCCTTCATATCCAGATGCAGGGGCGCAGAATGAAGTCAGATCATTCTATTTATATACAAGCACCATATCAAATACAACCCCGAAGCCTTAATGCATACATTCTTAACAAGGCATGATTTATTCTGTTAGAACAAAAATAATAGTTTCACACTGCATATTCAAAAACACGTTGACTACATTCAAAACACACGCTCCTACCTCGGCGTACTGCTGAATCAAGTGTTAGAGCCATCATGAAGTCGGACGGGGTTAACTGTCTCACAGAGCGAGTGTGACACCTCCAGTAAACACGCTGGAGGAAAAGTCACATGAAGAAGAGGGAGAAAGAGCATAAGCCCGGATAAGATGAGCTCTTCCACATCCTTTGCACCTTAATTCTCTCATCATGGAGGCTTCAACAGGGTTTAATTGGTATGGAAATAGAAGTGGGGAAACATGACAGAAACTCGTCGAGCCCAGCTATTTAGACCCTTTATTACTGTATTCTGTCCTTCAAGCAATTATCGCCAATCTGCCGCTCTGCAGCTCTGCAGCTCGCTCCCAACATCCTGCCTAATGATTTAACCAGGCTTCATGCAGCTGAGCAGGTCGATAAACGCAACCCGTAATCCACTGTGGTGCAAATTGAGTTTCCAGGGAAGAGAATAGTTTGAAGAGGTTGACATGACCCCCCCCCCATACACACACACACACATTCTCCCAACTACTACACAATATCAGATAAGCCCAAATAAAGTACGACATCTCATAGTTTGTATTTATGTTTAATTGGAAGTGATGCTGTCACCTGGGTCTTTTGTCTGTGGCAGCATTTTTGTGTGCAGTCTCTTTGCACATAGTCAGGAAATGTCGCCTTGCAAAGAAACTTCACAGCTCACGCTGTGTGTGTGTTTGCCACGTAGCCAAAAATGGCTGGACCTCCAAAGACGCAGCTACAACAACAACAAAAAAAAAAAGTTGAGAGGCAACATCTGCACAGACATATTGGGCTGAGGTGAAAATAGGACTTTGCTGCAGGTATAAAAGCTGAACTTGCAGAATCACGGCAATGCATTGTCGTTACCGTCCCTGTGAGGACCCATTCATGGCACACTCGTTTGGCATGGCCCTTCCCATGGGCCCGCTTATTGTCTGGGCCATTGTTAGCCCAGGAGGCTGGCCTGAGCCCTGAGGGCTTGGTCAGCGTTTGGGGTGTTTTGCAGAGCGAGTGTCGGGGTGTGTGTGTGTGTGTGTGTGGGGGGTATAGGGATGGGTGCAGGCCAAGGCTGGGCAAGGCTCAATGCCAGGGTCTCAGTGAGGCACCCTCCCTTTTTGGGAGCCTGCTCGGCCCCCTCCTGGGGCCCCAGCGGGGTGCAGGGATACACGGTCAGTGCAAGACAGGTCCATCTGCCCCACTACCTCTGCCCCGCTCATGCCAGCACCCTCCTATCACCTGCTCCACCGCCACCTTATGGAAATGACCTACTGCTGCCTGACCTAGCTGACACGCATGGCTCACCTTCAACATATGCTGCCATCACAGCTCGGGGTTATGAATGGCCCATCCAATATTACATATTACATATATATATATATATATATATATATATATATATACTGTAATGTTTTTATATATATATATATATGTGTGTGTGTGTGTGCTCCCTCACCTGCTATTATCATTTCTGGGTGGTGAGTAAACTTTGAGGTGTGGTGCGTGTTTCTCTGAAATGGTCGTCTGATGTGGCCGGGTGTCAGCAGCGCGGGGTTTCCTTGTACATCTCTACTGGCGCCACTCGCCGCGGCGAGCGTCAGGCTTGTGCCACACAGAGCAGGGTTCTGCTTGCAAAGTGTAAACCCACTGAAATTTACAGCACCAAAACGTGCGTCTGACTCGCACGAGAAAAAGTGGAGTTGATTGCTAAAAATAAGACACCCTGTATCTGAACAGCTCACACCTTCTGCAAAGAAGCCCGGGTGTGAAAAAGCGCACTGTACTTTCAGCTCAACTAAAAAAGTTCGGAGTCGTATGAGCGCAAGTCTTCGTCGCGTTTAAATATTGGCCCCCGAAATATCGAGCAGAAACGGATGACAAAGTAAAATTATCACTCGGGAATGGTCATTCTTCTTATTTTATCGCTGTAGTAGAAAGGATATAGAGTGGAGGGATGAAATCACAATAATCAATGATTATTCCCCCGTCTGATCAGCATGGTGGAAAGAAGAAGAGTTACATCCTGAACTTTTTTCTTTTTCTTTTGTGTCTCATTCAGCTGTTATCAACTAGAGATTGTGCGACATTTCTATCACACCCGTCATCACACAGTACCTGATATTTTTGCTCATATTGCTGATTCGATAAATTCAAACTTCTCACGCCCCCGGCGGCGTGAAGGTGAGGGCGAGGCTTTAAAAAGCAACCATCATTTAAAACACAAACAAAATGAGCTCTTTCTCGTGCCTGTGCGAATGGGACGGGCGGCGTGGCCCTTTGCGGGCGCGGTGGCGGCCACCGGCCTGGACGCGGTGAATAGGGAGCTGCCGCGGCCTCCGTGCCGCCCCAGCTGTCTTTGACTGATAGGACGGAGGAGGGGAGCGGGGCGAGGAGCAAGCAAGTTCAGGAGGCCTGTAGGTTTCACAACACAAGTGAACAGACTGTGGCGTTAGTCATCCGAACTAACCAACCCGCCAACCCGCCAAGCAGTGGGCTGCGGCTTTAGCGCCCAGCTCCATGGCTCAGAGCATGCTAATTAATGCAGCCCAATGAGATCAGCCGTGGAGGCCAGGGGCCGGGGCCACGTTCTGGTCTGCGTGGTGTAATTACCAACAGGCCGCTCCACAATGCCGCCTTTATGTCGCTCTGAAAGTGATTTCATGTGCCTCATTCGCCCGTGTGTCTGCCGCCGCCGGCCATCGTGTGTGTGTGTGTTTGTGTGGAGGAGATTCCCACTTTGCTTTGAATGGAACGGACAACGCGCCGAACCGGACTGGAGTGAACTGGACGGACGATAAATATGTTAAACCTGTAGTGTTGATGATCCTAATCCGTCCTAACACAATGACCCAAAACATCACTGTGAGAGGAGGCTCCGTAAAAGACTGAAGGAAAGTTCTTGTTTTGAGTGTTAAAGGACAGTCCGCGAATCACAATAAATAAATTGCACAGTGTGTTGTCTTTTTTTTTTAACTCCTCCATATGCTGTGGCGGTCTATGATAGTAATCCCTTAAATCAAGTCAGCATGAATATAGACGCCAGCAGCCGTTTGGTGTGTAATGTAGCAGAAGCATCTCGCTGGCCGCCGCTATAGCGCCACCCCGACACTGTCAAAGGTGCCACATTTAGCCCCAGGCACCACTACTCAATCACTGGCTGAATCATGGGGACCAGCACACCAGCAGGGCCCACTAATGCTGAACTAACCCCCCCCCTCCATGATGAGTTAGGCAAAGTCTGTGTGGCCCTTAACCCCAGGCCCCTGTGAATGGAGCCCAGTCCCCAGGACAAAAGCAGAGGAGACAGGTTACCTTCTGCAGCAGGTCCCTGCTCGCGATGGCTGGACCCTGATGTGATGGTTGCCGTGGGTTACCCGTCAGCGTGGATCCCTGCAGGGCGAGACCACACACGCATGAAAAATCCAAATATTTTATAAATAAAATTCTTCATAAACAATCGAATTTATTGTTTAATAAATTGCGTCACACGTGTTTGTCATTGCAACGTGGGCACTGTGTGTAACACTGAATATACTGAGTCCCCTTTCCAATCTAAATGGCAAGGCGAGGAGACAGAGGAGAAGAAAGTGATGCCTCGAATAAATGAGGAAAAAGAAAAAGTATGTTGGAGACAAATAAAAGTACTCAAATGGAGGTCGGCAGAGTCGTGTATATCTGATCCAGTATTCACAGGTCCAGCCGGATAGGAGGTGAGAATCCAGGGTCAGGCTCCGACACGACTCCCTGACTCCTAATTTAGAGATTCTCATTTTCAGTTTCTGAACCGGGGGCAAGAAATCGTACCTGTGAGAAGCCTTCAGGCAGAACAGCGAGAGGTGTGGAAGAATCTGTTTCTGTCAGGGAGGAGGCTGCTCTCCACTACCTGTCTGTCTGCGCTTCACTTCTACGGCTACACACAATCCCTGTTGAGATCTGGGCTGCTCCGAATGGTCCTTTTTTTTTTTTTATTTTTTTTTTTTAAATATAAATGATTACATGCTTCCACATCTTTAGCTCACAACATCACAACATGATGCTAATTTCTTTCCCCACATACACAATTCATAAAAACGCACATTTTTCCATGGTGAGCGGCTGCATCATGCCGTGACACACCAGCGCCACACACGCACCGACAGCCGCCTCTCTCTGACAAACTGTCTCTCCCACAGTCCCGAGAACCCTGACACTGTTTGTCTCGTGACATCAGCGATGAGGTCAACCTGTCGACAAGTCGAGTGTGACCCTTCTCTGTCACGAAAACCCACGACAGCAGTGCCGCTCCAAGATGATCCACACCACCACCAACCAACCAACAATCAATTAATCATCAAATATGTCTTCGTTAGCTTGTATTTTGCTCTGGTTTTAATGGGTGTGGTCACAAACCTCTGAAATCACTCCACGTGCACAGTAATTAACAGAAACATGATGATGTCCCATGCAATTAACAGAACAACGTGTCAACAACTTTAAGGTAAATTGGTCCAACAACTACGCTGGTTTCTATATCTATAACCAAAATTGGGGGGGGGGGGGGTTGGGTCAGTTGGGTTTGTCTCACGCTTTGAGGAGACCAGCGTCTCGGGGGGACCTTGGAAACGACATCCTCCCTTTCGAGGAGACACACATTCACTAGTCCCTAGCCACACACCGGACGACCCCTCCACCCAAAGTCCTGCTCCCTGCACCCCCCTCATCCCCCCACCCCCGCCTTCTCCTCCTCGCGCCCTCAGAGGGGAGACGTCGTATCGAGCGGGAGCTTGAAACCATGCTTGTATTGTCAAAGGAGTTGCCAGCACTTACCTCCACTGGAACATTTAGCGCAGGCCTGCTGGGCCCGGACAGAGAATAGCACTATAGGGTCACCGATGAATTGCTATTTCTGGACCAGGGATAAAGACACTGCTTTGTACGGATTACTGCTCCAATCTGGCAGAGCTGAGATTTGTCTCTCCCCCGTTCCGTTTCTAGAGTCGACATTTTCCTTTACGTGTTTCAGTTTATAATGTTACACTGCAAAATGCTGAACTCGCCAAAAAAAAAAAGAAAAAAAAAAGCTTAATAATCTATTGATGTCAATTGGGATGAATGTGATGTGTAATAAACAAAAAAACAAAACAGATTTCAGGGTCATAACATAACATAACATACATTTTTGGCCTTGGACTACGACAGTATGAGATGAATGTGTGTGTGTGTGTGTGTGTGTGTGTGTGTGTGTGTGGTGTCCTAAACAGCTGTCACTGTGCATGTATGTGTTTCCCGCATGTGTGTGAGCACATGTGGGTGTCTTTGCATTTTAATAATAAGGTGTTGACTCTGCCCTTTAAGGCTCACCTGTGGGGATTCCCAATGGTGTGTGTGTGTTTGTGTGTGTGTGTGCGTGTGTGTGTGCGTGTGTGTCACTTTGGGAAACACATATCTATGCACCAAAGCAACACCTGCCAGAGGCTGTGGTTGTTATCGACAGAGGCTCTGTGAGTTGGAGAGGACATGGTGGAGAGTCGCCAGTTCCACACACACACACACACACACACACACACAGTAAACATAAATTTGTGTGATTTCTAATACAATAATTAATATTGTACAAACACAACATTCACACAAGCAAACACTTCTAAATGGCCAAATATCACACCTTGACTGTAAGAACTATGGAAACACACACACACACACACAGACAGACACACACACACA